>QZLH01000432.1:75507-91201 GCA_003833135.1 Oehlia diaphana | reverse complement strand
AAATTACGTGATTTAGTAGGTGAGTGGAGGGTTAGGTCCTGCAATCAGGTGTTACAATATACCTTTTATGGTAATAGTATATCTTTTATAGTAAATAACATATAATTTGTTTATTAAAAAGCTTTTTTTACAATTATCTCACTATCTAAAAGTCCAATTTCAATGATTTTTTTTTATTTTATAAAGCATAAATGGGGCTACAAAACAAAAAAAAGTTTATGCAAATTGGATTATTATATAGCAAACTAATTGTATTATAATATATATATTAATATATTATATTATAATTATATTATATTGTATGTATTTTTTTAGCCAATCAGAATTTAATCACATGGTGGGTAGGGGGGGTCAGGTCTCTAATTGAGCATAATCACGTAATTTCTGGCATACCCCTAACTCTTCAACTTGATAAAATCCTAACACTATTTATAATAAAATAAAATTAAGAATATTTAATAAAATAAATAAAACAAATATAATAAATAAATAAAATAAAATAAATATAATAAATAAATAAAATATAATAAATAAAATAAATAAAATTAATAAAATAAATAAATCAAATTTATCAGATTTATCAAATTTATCAAGAAAATCAAGAAAATCAAGAAAATCGAAAAAATCAAAGGATCTACAAAATGATTTACAAAATGATCTACATAAAATTACTGTGCCACATTTCTAATTTAACAATAAATTCAAATGCAGCTTTTCAGGTAAGAAATATTAACCCAACTTCTAATCTTAATGTTAAGTTCAATTCTGTATTATATGAAGTATTATTAAAATAATTTTCGTTATTTTTATTGTCACTTGAGTCACTGTCTTCAGAAATGTTTTCAAGAAATTCTTCAGTGAAAAGTGTGAAAAGTTCATTATTAGAATTATCATTAGACATGGACTCAGTATCGCTCATTTGTTTAAAAAATAAAGAAAAAAAAGAAAAAAGGAAAAAAGTGAAGAGTGTCGTGAGAAAAAAAAAGGGAAAGAATGAAGAGCGTAAGAAAGAAAGATCAATATAAATTAAAATAGTTTAAAATAGTTTAAAAAAGTTTAATTGTATTTTAGTGTCATATACGTACAAAAAAAAATTATACAAGGTGCATAATATACACTTACACAAAATCTAAATTTTCTCAATATAAAATATTTTGTTAAAAAAAAAAATAATAAATAATATTTTGAAGTATATCTTCAAAATATTTCTTTTTGTTTTCTCCTTTTTTCGTTCATTTTTACTTTCATTTTACCCTTTTTTCCTTTCATTTTTCTTTTCTCTTTTCATTTTTTGTTTTCCTTTTATTTACTCTTTCTTTTTTGTTTTACCCTTTTCTTTACATTTTACCCTTTCCTTTTTATTTTTTTCTTTCCTTTAAAGAAAAATAGAAAAAGAAATAAAAATTTAATAAATTAAATATAAATAAAAAAAATGAAAAACTCCTCTAATTCTCTTTCTCTTATTACCTTTCAAAGTCTGGTCATAATTTCGTCCAGCATTTCTACAATTTTTTTAAAAAGTTTTAAAGTGCATAACAACATGCTTCGAAACTTACCAATTCACCTTTCAAAATCAAAATATAGAAAAAACTACAAAAAAAATAGAAAACGTTAAAAATGTTTCCTTACAAAAAAAATTAAAAAAATTTATTTTTTTAAAAAGTTTTGAAGTGAAACGCTTTAAAACTTACTCTTTCAGTTCTTTGCTTCCTAAAGGCAAATACTGAAAAACCTACACAAAAAAAAAGAAACATTAAAAATATTTTCTAAAAGAAATTTAAAAAAATATTTCAAAGTGAACTTGCTTCGAAATTTACCTTAATTTTCTAAATTTCCAAAATCGAATATCAAGATTTAAAAAAAAGAAAGTATAGGAAGTGTTAGAAACATTTCCTAAAAATAAAAAAATAATTATTAAGTTTTAAAATAAATGCTTCAAAATTTACTATTATTTGTTTTTCAAGACAAAACATAGAAAATCTTATAAAAAAAAAGAAAAGAAATGTTAGAAACATTTTTTTACTACAAAGAATTAAAAAAAAAAATTAAAAAATTTTTGAAGTGTTTCGCTTTAAAACTTACCATTGTTTTTCTGAAAGGCAGTTCTAGAAAGAAAAAAGAAAATGGAAAAAGAAAAAAAGGGAAGGGAAAAGGGTAAAAGAAGAGGAAAGGGTAAAGAGAAAAAAAAGAGGGAAGGTGAAAGTGAAAGAAAGAAGGAAGGGAAAGGTGAAAGTAAGAGGAAAGGAAAAGGTGAAAGTAAGAGGAAAGGAAAGTTGAAAGAAAGAGAAAAAGGAAAGATAAAAGAAAGAAAAAGAAAAAGGGTGAAATAAAAAAGCGAAAAAAAGAAGTAAAAGCTGTAAAAAAAAAAATTAAGCTTTTGTTAAAAAAAGCTTGATTTTTTTTTATTATATCGCAACTGAAGCTGCAGTAATTATTAAGTAATATTATATAATACACAATATATACTTTATATAAATAGGAATTTTTCCTCATCCCAAAATTTTTTTTTTTATTTTAATTTTAAATAGATGTATATATATGTTTATATATATATATATATTTATTAATTAATACTTCTCTTTTCTGTAAATAGGTAGAGGCTATAAAGTGTCTATATGGGAGAGCTATTGCTACTCTTTCTACCTATTTATAGTAACAAAAAGAAAGAGTTTTCAGTAGTAAGGTTTAGTATTAAATTTAATAAATTAAATAATACATTATAACATATCATGTTAATACTATAGTTATTTCTGAAATTCAATTGGCAAATCTGAAATCTAAAATTCCAAAATCATAATTAAATACGTAATTATATATTACATAATTAATTACATATTATGAAATTAATTACATACTCTGAAATTCTAAAATTTACATAATAGTGTAAAATAGTGAATATCTCATGATCTAGTGATCCAATTTTGATGACTTTACTATCATTTATACATGAAACCAAAATTGGTTAATTTCAACCTTCAAAATAGTCAAAATAGTTGAAATAATTTGAATTGAGCCTCTCCAAAAGTTGAAATGGTCAAAATTGCGTTAAAGTCATGTGATTTTATAGTAAATAATAATATTAAAATTCAAAGTAACAAACTCCGCATCCAGTAATTCAATTTTTATGATCTTTACATGGTTGGATTCAGTTTATTGAGAGGATTCTAATGATATATATTTTGTATTGTAGCATCAATATTGACAGAGTTATTCATATTTAAAATTTTATATTAAATTATAATTATAAAAATCACATGACTATGATGTAATTTTGACCATTTTGACTTTAATTTCAACTTTTGACCTTCCCAAGTCAAAATATTTCTACTTTTGGTCTTTAATTTTGACTTCATGTATACCATCATTCAATTCGTTTCATTATAAAATGGAATCTAATGATATATGTTTCATTTCTATAGCATTAATATTGATAAAGTTAATTTACTATTAATTTTTGGCGTTGAAGCATGATCTAGTAATTGGATTTGATTAAATTTACCACCATTCGATTTGTCTTGATGAAATAATTCTAATGGTGGTAAGATCTTCTTTCTAGCATTAAAATTGACAGAGTTATTATCACTGGTAAAAAAATGGTCTATTCTACACATATCCTACACATATCTTACACATATCGGGTATTCAAAATGTAGAAAATCATACACAAATAATACACATATCATACACATATTGGGTACTTATATATATTGTATACCTATCAGGTATCTGATATATGTATGATATATATATTAATACCCGATATGTGTATGATATGTGTATTATTTGTGTATGATTTTCTACATTTTGAGTATCCGATATGTGTAAGATATGTGTAGGATAAATCATTTTTTTACCAGTGCATTACACCTTGAATAGTTTCGCTTATTCTGATTTTATAACTGAAACCCTCTTTTGACGCAAACCTATATAACCAACTTTTGAAGTTTTTCCAGTCGGTAAAGATAAGCCCAGCAGACCGGCAGAGGTTAATTCCAAAGAATCGGATGGCTCATCTGGTCTATCAGACTCATCCGTTTTGTTATCAATAAATGATTTCGGGTCCATATCATTATCAACGAATGATTTTGGGTTCATTACATTATTAATAAATAAATTTGAGTTCGTTTCATTAAGCTGTTAGGCAGATTCTTTAATTAGATGATTAATAACAAATAAGATAGAAGAAACATATACAACAAAGATAGAGAAAACATATATAATGAAGGAAAGAAAGAACATGTAATAGAAGATAGAGAAAATATAACGATATACAACAGAAGAAAATTATATAAGTTATCATTGAAAGCGAAGCATCATATTGTTCACCATAACTAACATTTTCTTATTCTGTTTTATTCATCTTGATTATACCAAAAGGTTAGATAGAAAGCAAGAGAGAAAGGAAGTAGGAACAATTGTAATTTTAACAATAGGACCTTATGACTATGACGTAAATAATTCAATCGTATGATGTAAATAAATGTATCACTATTGGCGCAGCAGCTATATTTATCGTGACATGAACATATATCATGTGGTACGTATCTACACACTACGTGTACATTTATAAATTTTCTTTAAGTAAATACTTAAATGCATTTTACTAATATATCTTATATTTAATAAGCATTAATAACAAATATTAATAAATTATTTTGACTAACATCATGATGATGGTGAATAATATTAAATTTCACATTTTTTAAAAATTTTTGAGCGTTAAAAAATTAAAATGCCAATACATGAATTTATTCGTCATCTAATAGTTATACAAAGATGAATTAAGGCTTATTGGATTTGTCTTACTGAGGTGAGTTGAATGGTAGTAAGATCATATTTTTAGCATCGATAGATAGTTGTTTAATACTAATTCATTAAAATTATTTAACATCAGTTAACTTGCAATCTATCAATGCTAAAGACATGATCTTACTACCATTCAACTTGTCTCAGTAAGACAAATTTAATAAGTTCTAATTTGTCTTTATACAACAATTGTACAACAAATAAATGCATGTATTGGCATTTTAATTTTTTAACGCTCAAAAATTTTTAAAAATGTGAAATTTGATATTATTCACCATCCAGTGATTATATATGGACAAATTAATATTCATTGGATTCGTCTTACCAAGACGTATTGAATGGTAGTAAGATCATGTCTTTAGCATCGATAGATAGCTTTCTAATGCTAATTTTTTATAAAACATTTGATGTGATCTAACTTGTGATCTATTGATGTTAGAGACACAATCTTACTACCATTCGATGCATCTTATTACAAGGAATCCAATGATATATGGCTCAACTTTGTATGATTACTAAATCTCCAGTTATTTAATTTTTCACATTTTTTTTATAAATCAGATTAAATTGAACTGAACTGCCAGTTTTTCAGTTCTAATATCCAAACTGAATTGAACCGAATTTTGAGCCAGTTTCAGATCAGTTCTTAGATTTAATCCAAACTGTTCAGAGCTTTATTCAGCACCCATCATTAGATTTTTATATGTGCTATAATTTGTTTGATATTTTGATTACTTAAATTATCAGATACAATTAATTTTTTTTTAGACCAAAAGATGGTATTAAAAGCGTAATTGGAGGTTGATCAAATACTAATTCAGTCATATTTTTTTTGAATATCCATTAATTCAATTAAATTAGAAAATGTGTCAATTGCAAAATGCTTTTTGGCATATAGATAAATATACCGTATATTTGCAATAATATCTAACTTATCAACATTTGTCTGAATTATAAATCCAATTATAAGATCCATTTGATTGATAGCTAAACAGCATATCTGAGTACTGCCTTTTGATATTCTTTAGTAGATAAATGATTATTGAAATAATTTTTTTTGAATTTTTTTATTTCAACAATAAATGCATCTTTAAAATTTTTATTATAATTTATACACTAAATACAATACATTTTTGGTTCATTATTAAAATTAATTCGCTGAGCAACTCATAGATATTCTTATGGCCATTTTGAATTTCAGTCTAGTTATGTATGTTGCTTGTTTATTTTAGTTGTTTTTCCTTTATATACTTTTTTAGTAAGACTTTTATTGTTCTGTTGTAAAATTTCTTTCTATTTCTATGCAAAAGGTAATACCAAAGATGAACTACTTGCTGAAGTTAAATACTTATTCATTATAACTTTTTGAAGAAAAAAAAAAGAACAAAGAAAAATTAATAATAAAAATGTGATAAAAAATTAAATAAATATGATTAATAATATATTTGATTATACAAAAATAAATCCACATATATATCAAAAATTTAATATGCGGAACTTGTACATAACCAAATTAACTTGTAGAAATTTGCAGAAATTTCTAAAAATTGCCTGTGAAATCTGCACATGCATATTTAATTTTATTGGCAGAAAAAAATCACATATGACTTGCAAGTTTTGCAAATTAATTTTAGACACTGGCTGGAACTGATTTTCTATATAAAAGTATAAAAAAAACATTAAAAATATTTTTTTATAAAGTTTCAAATTTTTTTCAAAACTTTACCTAGAATATTATTATCTACGCTAAAATTTATTTTCTATACAAAAAATATAAAAAAATGTTAAAAAATGTTTTTTTAAAGCAAAAAAAAATAAAAAAATCAGAATATTAACTAACATTCTAATTGAAGATATAAATAAAACATTAAAAAATATTTTGTAAAAAATAAAAATATTAAAAAATTAGAACATTAACTAATATTCTAATAAAAAATTAAAAAACATATGGGCTAAACTGATACATCAACCAAATGTCACATGGCAAAACAATGTGATAAAACAGGGATGATCTAGAATTTGGATATGATTGGCTAATTATGAAATATCAAAATTACCGTGATTTGTGAAATAAGCCTAAGTTTTATTCTGATAAAAAAAAATACAATAAATGCTAAGAATAAAAATAGCTCTCTTAAGAAAACTACATGTTCTTTGTGTCAATTTACTGACAATTCGACCATCCTATATATGAAAAATAAACTTTCTTTACATCAAAAACAATTACATCCAAATAATCACGTTGTTCTACATATACAGCAATCTGTACTTGACAGTATTTTAGATACTCAAGTCTGAAGTTTTTGGAGTTCTTTACTAGTTAGAATTAAAAAAAAACTCTCATATCACCATTCCAAAAGTGGGGTTAGCCAATTAATATGTGAACCATTTAATGAAAAATTGTTCATCAAAATTTTTTCTAATAAGAAAAACTTTACCTATATATCTTATTTAAAAAAATATAAATGCACGTTTACAGAAGAAGCAGGATATAACCGATTAGGATACTTTTTTGATTGTAAAGATTGGGGTGAAAAAAATCACAATAGTGAAACAAAGTCTTATGTGTTTATGAAAAATAAGGAGCAGAAAAAAGATGTAACTTTTATTTAGTCTGATTTTGTAGTAACAAGAATCCATGATGGCAAAGAACCTTTAATTTTGCATAGTCCAAAATTGGTGCTTTACAGAACTTAACATTTTTAATCAATATAGAATCGATATCATTAAATTTATCTTAACGGTATCATTTCAATATCATTTCGATATCATTTCAATATCGATATAACATCGATATAATATCGAAATAAAGTATTATCATTTCGATATTATATCAATATTAAATTAATATTGAAATGATATTAAAATGATAATTAAAATGATATCAAAATGATATCTTTAAATTAAACTTAAATATATTATTTTGATGTCATTTCTATTATCATTTTAATATCATTTCAATATTAATTTAATATCAATATGATATCAAAATGATAATACTTTATTTTGATATTATATTGATGTTATATCAATATCGAAATGATATCGAAATGATATTAAAATGATATCACTTGAAAATTTAAAGTTTCTGTAAAGTAGTTTCTTTTACAATTTCTACCAGTTATTTTATTCAAAATCAAGAGGATGATACAACAGCAAACATTTTTAAGGAATGTGAAGAATGTATTAAGGATGATAACTCAAATAATGGTATATTTTTTTAACTGAAATTAATAATAATTTATTTTATTAAAATTAATTCACCTTTTTCTAAAAAATTATAGAACTGAATTTTTATCTAGAAATTAACATTTAAGCGTATTTTTTATATACATATATATTTTTCTTTTACATTATAAAAAAATTTCTTATGTATTAGATATTAAAAATATTAAAAAATCATTTATAGCATTTATAGAAACTAAAAATAGGAATAAAATTTTTGATAATGATTCATATTTTTCATAATAAAAGGCATATTATATTAGTTAAAATTAAGGATTTGGATAGATGCATACCTCTCTTTTGGTTAATGGAATTTGATTTTCTGATAGTGGATTCGCAAAATAATTTGATCCAATTTTTTGCATTAATCTCAAAAGAATTAATTTCAGAATCAGAAAATGAATCTTTGCGTAAAAATTAATATAAATTAAAAAATTCTTTCATAAAAGTAATATTTTTTTCTACAATCACCAGCAATAAATTTTGTTACGTCAAAATATTTTAACATTATCAATTTATTAGATCGAGTTAAAGACATCCAATCCCAAGATTTTTCTTTAGATTTTAATTCAAAAACTGGAAATATGTCAACCCAATTTTCTGCATTTTCTTTTCAATTAAAATTTTGGTAACTTTTTTAAATTCATTTAAATTTATCATTAAATCTCCAAATAGACAACCCATTAAAATATCAGTTATTCTCAATATAATGTGTAGTTCGTCAGAAATCCAATGATCAAGTTTGATTATTGAAAAAAGATTTGGATGTTCAACACCTAAATAAATTCAACTTCTTGCTGTATTAATGATAGTAGAATTATTGCTACCCTCTCTTTTATCAACTCAGTTTTTATATAAATAAAATTATTAAATAAATACCTTTCTTATTTTCTGAAATATTTCATTGTAAATTTAAATTTCTACGTGAATCTTTTGGACATTCACAAAATAAACAAAATATTTTAAATTTGCTGCTTTTAATCCTTTAACAAGAGTCATAAATTTCCAATCTCCACTAAAGTAAAATTTGACATTCCATATAAATGATATAATGTTATCTTGGTCAATAAATCCAATATTTTTTAAAGAATCTAATTCATTTCTGAATTTTGAGACTGTAATAGAAAGTCTTTCATATTATTCTTTTCTTATGTATAGCAGGATACTTGATAAAATTTGAAATTAAAAGTTTAGAATGCAATAAAATAAATCATATTGATTTAATAAAAGCAGATTTTACCAATATTGTTTTTTAGGTTTTAATACTTTGTCTACTTCATTAAGTAAGCACATTGTAAACATAATGTGAAAATATTTATTTGCAACTATATAACCATTACTACCAAATTTTAATTTAATATTATCACCAATATTTAAAATTGATTTTTTTTTTCAAATTGGTATCAAAGTATTTAATAAATCTTTAATAGAACGATAAAAATAAAATCCATTTTGATCATTAGTTAAAGAAAAATTAGGATTTACAGAATTATTATTAGAAGAATTAGAAGAATTATTAGAACTATTTTATATACTATCTAATTCTATTTTACAATTATAAATTGGAATGATTATTTCCATATATTTAGAAATTTTATTTCGCCTATTACTAATCTGATATTCTCTTTCAAGATTTGAACTAATAGCTGCTAGATGTCTATAACCATCTCTTGATATTAACGCTTTATCACATGCACAAATAACTGCATCCTGACGAACTCTAATAAAATCTAAATTCACTTCTGATAGATCAATTCCAACTATTTCATCACCAATTTCAAACTTAATATACTGAATTTTTGTGTTATCAAAATTTTGTTGTTTTAAAATTATTTTTGATTCCTTTTCAATATCTTTAGCTAGTAAGTTTATACGTTTATTTTGTTGTGAATGTGATGTAAGGATAGTGAAAGAATTCTTACAATTGATAGGTCTTATTAATATAGTTTTTCGTGCTTCAATCAAACAAGAAATATCAAAACTAAATAGAATAATTCCAGTATTACGAGTTTTTTTATTTAATAGCTAAATTATTTTTTTTAAATAAATAAACACAATTAAAATATAAATCCAATATAAATAATGAAAAAAAAATGATTAAATGATAAATCAAAAAATTACCATTAAAAAGTTTTTGACAACACCTGATGCAGAATTATTATTTGAGATATATTGATCAATACCTTATGAATCTGTCCAATTAAGTACAAATTTTACCATTCCATTAGATAAATAATTTATTTCGCAAATAATACTATATCCTTCCAAAGTTGTTTCAACTTTATAATTATTTGGTATTTCATATTCAAGGCAATTTTTTGATGTCTTCTTTGTTTTTTTTACATTGGAAGGATAAATACCTAATAAATAAATAATGTATTTTCTTGAATGAGATAATAATAAAGAAATAAATCTGATAACTAATAAGTAAAATAAATTAAACAAAAAAAATAGATATAATAAATAATTTTTTTTTATATACTTGTTCCATACTACCCATAGTAACTAGTTAAATACTTTAAATTTTACTGAATTGAAACGTATTAGCAAGAGAAATTTATAAAATATTTTTTAAAGCAGGTATTCATTAACATTAACTTGAAATGAAGAAAACTTATGGTATTATTCATATATTTCTAATTATATATTTTAAAAATTTGTATATTGTAATATAAATCCAATTTATATAATATAAGAACGAATAACCAATAAAATGACAATTCCCTGATGATTCCCCCTATATTGTTTTATTGAAAGAGAGTGTTTTTTTCGCTTTCCTATTTGGCAATTATCAATATTGATTGTTTTATTACATAAATTCCATATATATCCCTCAATTTTATCACCTGATTATTACTTAGTGAAATAAGTCTGATTAGCCCATATGAAAATTTAAAACGTTTAAAATTGTTTTGTTTAAAAAAAATTAAGATAAAAAAAAAGATGAAAAATTTTGGTTTAAATAAAGTCTAAATTCAGTAATAAATCAACTAATTGACTGTGGCTATGGCTTAGTAATCATAATCCAATAATAAATATAGTTTGATATACATCAAATATTATAAAAGTTATAGTTTTTTTATGGTACAACTCAATCAAAAATCGACTAAAATCAACCAGTTGATTTATGCCAAAATTTTTTTAAATTTTGTAATTAGCTAAATATATGACAAATCACATGATAATGATGATAAACTTTGACAAAAAGTATTAATGCTGAAAGAAATAATTTTGACTAGTGTTTTAAGTAATCATTTTTTATATAACAATTGGTATACAGTAAGTTAATTTTTTACCAAAAGACTAAACAAAGTTTTGTTTAATAATCAGTATCAATCGATTTGTAATTGAATTTACTAATTTTTACCATTGGTCAAAAAATGTGATAAATCACATGAGCGTTTTGCAGTAGAAAGGGATGAAACTACTAAAAAAATAAAAAATGAATTAATATAAAATCTGAACAAATTATAACATTTAGAATATTTTTGGCATATAAAAGAAAATTTGAATTTTTTTAGTAGTTTCATCCCTTTCTACTGCAAAGCGCCCACATGACCAATTGGCAAAAATTATGCAAAAGTTCTTAACAGTCAAAAGTTTTAATTTCAACCAGTAAACTGGCCAATGGAAGTATTATTGCATAATTTAAAATTTATTTATACAGGTAATCTAAACATTACAAAATTTTTTTAATGATCATTAATTATCACATGACTTTAGTAAAATTCTGATTTCATATTACAAGTTACAATTCTTACGTACATATTATAAAGTCTTAAAAATTTATTTACTATGCATATTTTTATTTATTCTACAACTTTACTTAATAAGTCATAAAGGATTTAGAATGTTATTTTTGATTTTTATATATAATATATCTATGGATGTACACATGCATAGGTGCGCATAAATTTTAAACCCTTTAAAATATAAAAAATACTAAATTAACAAAATTTTTTTCTTATATTAACATAAAAAAATACTATTTTAGTATTTTTTTCATAAATAAAAATAAAAAAATATATTAAAATAATATTTTTTTATAAAATTAAGTTAACAGATAAATCAGATCAGGTTAAAACTTAACTTGATATATTAAGTCAAAATTTACTATTAACCTAACCTGAAATTTTCAGGTCAACCTGATAGATTACTTGAAATCACCTAACCTATTCAGAATTCTACTAGTAAATTTAAATTTTTTCTGAAGATTTCTATTAGAAGTAAATAGAGGTTCTAATAAAAAGAATTCTTTTTATATTTAACATATTTCTTCTTATCATAATACTTTTTTTTGCACTTTTTGTATTACTTTTTCTTGCATTTCTTTTGCTACTTTTTTTTATACTTTTTTTGCTATTTTTCTTTATCATTAAAGAAGATTGTAATATTAAAGCAATTTTTTTTATTTAAATAGTTTATTTATTATTTATTTATTTATTTATTCTTTAAAAATGAACACAACAGTAAATTAATTAATTATATATAATTGAAGTACAATGTAATTGACTGCATAATAGTAATTAATAATAACATAATGTGATTAACTGCACAATTAAATACAATATGATTGACATAGACATATAAATTTTTGTACTACTTACTATATATAATAAAAATATAATATTTTTTACAAATAATAAATAAATATAAAAAATTCTTTAATACTTATAAAATAAATATATATTATTTTATATTATATAACTTATATTGTACTTATATATGTAATAATAATATTAATAATATATAGTTTGAAATAATTTTAGTATAAAGTTTAATATTATTTCTTTTTTTTTCTATTTTTAAAAGTTTTAAAGGTAATTTAAAATAATATATTTAAATACATTTAAAGCATTTCTTTATTTAAAAAAATTAAGTAGTAAAAGATTTTTAATTTTATCAGAAAAATTAAGTGATACTAAAGATTTTTAATTTTACCAGAAAATTAAGTAATGTTAAAGATTTCTAATTTTACCAAAAAAATTAAGTAATATTAAAGATTTTTAATTTTACCAAAAAAATTAAGTAATATTAGAGATTTCAAATTTTTACTAAAAAATTTCCAAATTTTTTAATATATTTAATATTATATTTATTTAAATTATTCATTTATTCTTTTAATTTTCTCCAATATTTCAGTTAAACAAAAAAAAAAATGTTAAAAATAATTATTAATTTGGATTTTATTATTTTACAAGAATAATAAATAATATATAATTGGTAATCTACTATATTTTTGGCAAATAAAAATTAAAAAAAATTTAAAATTTTAATTTTTTAAAATTCAAATTTATTATCAAAATAAAATAAAATAAAATAAAATAAAATAAAATAAATAAAATTTAATGAAAATATTTTTTTATGTGGTATATATTACCTGGAATTTGGATTTGAAATCCAAAATTTTGGATTTTAGTAATATATAAGAGTTAATATTATTAATCACATTATAAATAAGAAAAAAAAAAAAAAACTTATTATAAATATTATCTGTTATATTAAATGTAACATGTTTCATTTCTTCAATAAGTCCGATAAAAAAAATACAAGGTCACGCAGACTTTAATACTTAAGAAAAACTCTTATTATCTGTTATCTGTTATATTAAATGTAACATGTTTCATTTTTTCAATAAGGTCGATAAAAATAAAAAGGTCACGCAGATCACGAGAAGTAACACTAATAACATAATGAAAAAGATTTTCACATTAAATTCCCAATATATATTTTAAATATAACAAAAATACATTATATATATAAATGTATATTACATGAATAACAATTTAACACAACTTAATATTAAAAATGAGCTTTTAATGGTTTTTAATTCCGGTTTATTATTAATTAATAATTTTATTAATAAAAAGAAAAAAAAAAAGATAAAATATTTAATTTTTTTATTTATTTATTTATTTATTTCCATTTAATGAATTTATATTTTAAATTAATTAATAATTTTAAATTAAAATCTTATACTATTACGTAAATGCATATGTTTTATTAGTAATATAATTTTTTTCAAAAAAAAAAAAAAAAAAAATCATGCCCCCTTATATCCATCCCTTTATGTTACCACCCACAATTTCAAGGTTCCTAAACTTCTTTCGTAAAAAAGTCAACTGGTCGTTACATTAAATATATATAACTACAATAAAAAGTGACACTGCGGTAAATGAAATGGTATGATGATTATGTGAAAATTCATATTATATAGTATATATATAATTAAAGAACAGTAGAAAATTGTAAATTCCTATTAACCAAAACAATATAGATTATATAGAATAACTTGTTTAACACAAATGGTCTTTTAAGAGAGAAATTTTGACATCATATTCACCTGTTAACTTATTATTGGGTGATAAAGACAATTGGGTCACTTTTTTGCTGCAGAAAAATAAAGAAACAAATTATTAGTCGCCGATGCGTGCCGATCCTTAACACGCACGAGTTTGGTTTCAAGATATTTTGGATATTTTTGTTATGTGCATAATAAAAATAATAAGAAATTATAATATTAAAGAAATATAAAATAATATATTTAGTGTTACCGAGACCGAATATAGGATTCAATAGCGTGATTTTTAGATAGATATTTCTTTTTTTTTTTGTAAAAAAAAAAAAAAAAAAAAAAAGAGGCTGCATTGAAAAAAAGCGAACTTATCATAATAAGACTATTTATAAGAAGTAACCAAATTCAAATACGCCAACATAATATACATATCTTCGGGAACTTCCTGTAGTTTTTTTAATTGTATTGAATATTATAATGATCACCCGTTAGTTAAAATAACTTTTGGTAAAAGATATCTTTGTTTTGAGTTACCTGATTAATTAATCCATTGAACGTGAATTTACAATTTCAGAAATGTTAGATGATCTCTTTTTCTCTTCAAAAAGATTGTTTATTTGAAACCTTAAAAAAAAAAAAAAAAAAAAATTTTTAATCTTATGGGAAAGAATTGAACTATTTTTTCTTTATATTTTAGGGAAAGAATACCGAATAATGTTTATTGAATGAAATAAGAGTTTAAAAAAAAAAAAAAAACCATTTAATTAAGAATAATGATTGACCATCAATTAACTTTTATTCAGAAAGATTAGAAGAATTGGAACAATTCGTTTTTTTTTTTTTCCGCCAACATTCTTTGAATCTATTTTAAGAACGCGAATGACGGGACTTTTCCTTTTTTTAAAGGGGAACCTTTACTTTTTTTGGGAGAGAAAAGAAAAAAAAAAATTTACGGGCAATTGATGACAAATTATATAATACTTATGACACGACATGTAATTAAAACATTATTTACGTCAATTATTAAATATTTATACATAAATAACATTATTGTGTAATAGAAGATGAAATAAAAAAAGTTAATTATATCATCATTACGGAAAGTTTTAAAAAGAATTTTATCGTTGTTATCGTTTGGGATCAAATAAAATCATTTTGATCATCCCATAGGTAATAAAATATTAATGCATCAAAAACGTAACACATGTAAAGTGACTGCGCCACGCGAAATTATATTTGTTTTCTCGCCACTTAATCAAAATCTTTATTTAAAACATTCAAAACAACAAAAAAAAAAAAAAAAAAAAAAAAAAAAAATCCCACAAAAAAAAAAAAAAAAAAAAAAAAAAAAAATCTTTTTTCAACACA
>QZLH01000432.1:0-61148 GCA_003833135.1 Oehlia diaphana | reverse complement strand
TATATATATATATATAAAAAAAAAAAAAAAAAAAATATGACAAAAAAAAAAAAAAAAAAAAAAAAAAAAAAAAAAAAAAAAAAAAAAAATTTCAAAAAAAAAAAACTTAACAAAAAAAAAAAAAAAAAAAAAAAAAAAAAAAAAAAAAAAAAAACAAAAAAAAAAAAATAATAATATAAAATAAAAAAAATAATAATGATAAATTTCTAAAAAAAAAAACTGTACTACTAAAAAGAAAAAATAATAATAATAATAAAATATGTCTAATATATTTCTTTCTGTATTAAAGAAAAATTAATAAAATGGTTTATGTTGTTTTTTAAAAAAAAAATATATAATACATATAAACAATAATTTTTTTAATTAATAATTACTCTAAAATTACTTTTCATGCTGATTCAATCTTCTTTTTTAATTCTAAAGCAGTAGCGTTATCAGGTTCAGATTTTAATATGGTTTGTACATCTTTAAGAGCATCATTGAATCTATCCATAGCATGATAAGTTAAACTTCTTTCGGTTAAAGCAAGAATATTATTAGGTTCTCTTAATAAGACCTTATTAAAATCAAGTAATGCTGCACTATATCTACCCAAAGTACGATGCACTGCACCTCTATTACATAAAGCTTTAGTTTCATAATCAATATTGAAAGCTTTATCTCTTATATTTTGTAAAGCACGATCCAAATCTAACAAAGCTAATGTGTTAGATCCCATAGAACGATAAACAGCGCCACGTAAAGCTAAAGGATACCCCCAATCAGGTAAATCTTGTAATACCCTATTCAGATCATTTAATGCATCTTCATAACGACCTAATGCGGCCAAAACTTCTCCTCGGTATGTTAAAGCCCAAACATTAGTTGGTTCTAATTCGATAGCCAAATTCAAGTCCTCATAAGCTCTATCATATCTTTTTAATACATTTAATAATGCACCACGAGTTTCTAAAGCAAATATATGTTTAGGATCTAAATTTAAAGCTTTATCTAAGTCAATTAAAGCTTCATAATATCTTTTTAACATATAATAAACGGCACCCCGATTTGTTAAAGCAAATACACTATCAGGACTTAAATAAATAGCTTCATCTAAATCTCTCAATGCTTCTTCATAACGTCGGAAAGTTCTATTAACAGCACCACGACTTTCTCTTGCCATAATATTATCAGGTTCTAATCTAATAGCTTCATCTAAATCGATTAACGCTTGTGGACCTTGTTTTAACATACGATACACTTCACCTCTTCTTGCAAGTGCAAATACGTTTGATGGTTCAATTTCTAAAGCTCTAGTAAAATCTGATATAGCCTTATCAAATTCTTGTGTTAATCTATAAATTTCACCACGATTTCTTAACATTTCAGAATCATTTGGATTAATATTTAATCCAACGGTATAATCCATTACGGCATCATCATAAAAACCAAGTGATTGTGATATTTCACCCCTACATTTTATTAAAGGAAAATTATTTGGTTCTAATTGAATAGCAACATTTAAATTAACCAAAGCTTCATCTTTTTTATCAAGTGATAATAATATTTCCGCACGATTTTTATGAGCGAGAAAACTTCTTGGAGTTAATTGAATTATTCTTTCAAAATCAGCCAAAGCTTCATGTTCTCTTCCCATCATTCTTAATACAGCACCACGTCTTTCTAATGCCAAACTAGTCTCTTCTCTTTCTATAGATTTATTTAAATCATTTAAAGCATTATCTAACCTATGAGTTAATCTATAAATTTCACCACGATTTGCCAATATAATAGAAGCATAAGATGAATCTATTGATAAAGCTTTAGTTAAATCATTAATAGCATCATCATAAAGTTTAAGTGAACAATAAACTTTTGCCCTTCTTATTAAAGTAAAAATATTTTTTGGTTCCATTTCCAAAGCAGCATCTAAATCGGATAAAGCATCAGAATATTTTCTAAGAGAACTATAAACTTCTGCTCTAGATCTAAGAGCGAAAGGATGTTTTTGAATTTTTAAGGATTTATTTAAATCTGATATAGCTTTATCAGTATCATTTAATAAACGATTAACTTCTCCACGAAGAGAGTAAGCTTTTGGTTTCTTTGGTTTACGATTAATAGCTATAGTTAAATCATTTATAGCTCTTGTCCATTCTTCCAATTGATAAGCAGCATAAGCTCTATCACATCTAATCGAATAACTATGTGGATAAGCAATAAGTACTTGACTAAATAAACGAATAGCTTCATTATATCTTAATTCTCCTAATTCTTTGATAGCCTGTATATAAGTTGGATTTGTACTTTTTGATTGTTTGAAAAAATTCATAGTAAAACGTTTATTATTCGTTGTTGTAATAACTGGTTTAGGTTGAAGAGGCATTGAAGTAGGTCTCTGTTTTGACTTTGAACTTTTAGTTGAAGGTTCTTCATTATTCTTATTATTATTTGATTGAAAATTAGGAAAATTTTGAGAAAACTGAATGTAACCACTATTATTATTATTATTGAACATATTAGCATCATCGGATAGAAAAGAACTGTTACTACGTTTATTAATTAATGAATTTGTCTTATCATCACTATTATAAGAGAAAGGACGTTTACTATTATTATTATCATCGGTAGAAAGAGAATTTGTACTATCATCCTTAGAATAAGAGAAAGGATAACTACCACTTATAAAATTTGTTGGAGAAAGTTTTTTATCGTTATCATTAATAGTAAAAGTATTAAGACTAATTTTACTATGATGAGAATTATCACTACCAACAGTATTAAAACCATTATTATTAATCATTGGTTTTAATGGAACACCAGGATGTGGAGATTCTTTCCTGGGAATTTGATTACCACTAAGAAGATGATTACCAATATGACCATTATGAAGAAGATGATTATCATGATGATTTCCAAAATGATTACCACTATTCTGATTATAATTAGATACATTTGAACTTGTAGTAGAATTTGTTTTAGTATGATTAAAATTTTGTGATAAATAATTAACTTGTAAATCCGGAGGTGTATGAGATGATATATCATTATTAACAACATTATCATTTGTAGTAGGAATGGTAATAGGATTAGATGAATGATTGTTATTACCACCATATTCTTGGTTTCTAGTATTATAAAATGGAAAGGATTCATGATTTTGAAATGAACTTTGAGGAGTAGATTGACCCTGAGGAGTATAAGTATCCATCCTTTCAAATGAATTCTGATATCTCAAATCTTTTTGTTGTACATATTGTATAGGTTTGTTATCTTGAGGAAGAGGAGGAGGAGGAGGAAGATTAGGATTCGTATCAATTATTGACAAATCTGTTGTTGTCATTGTTGTTGTAGTAGTCGTTGTCGTCGTTGTCGTCGTTATTATCTCGTTTATATGAGAATCATTTTCCGGTGGAGAATTGAATGCAATATTACTAATCCTTTTTCTTATATCATTAAGTCCTTGAGTAATTGGAGAAAGATAATTAAGTGAACTATCCTCATCCTCATCCTCATCATCCTCATCATCATCATCATCATCATCATCATCATCGTCATCGTCATTACTATTAGCATCTTCTTCGGTAATTTTATCTAATTTTGAATCATCATCATCAACATCATCATCGTCGTCGTCGTCGTTGTTGTCGTCGTGGTGGTGGTGGTCGTTAACATCATTTTTATCAACAACTGCAGTATTGGAATCACTATTAACAGGAAGATAATTGTCAGTAGTAACTGATTTATGATTATCAAGTTTGTAATCATCAGTAGTGACGGGTTTATCAGGATGATAATCGTCAGTAGTGACGGATTTACCGGAATGATAATTATCATTAATGATGGGTTTACCAGAATGATATTTATCATTAATGATGGGTTTACCAGAATGATATTTATCATTAATGACGGGTCTACCGGAATGATATTTATCATTAGTAACGGATTTACCGGAATAATAATTATCAGTTAAGATTGTCTCAGTTAACTGAACCTTAAAAGGAGCAGTTTTTGGTGGATTTAATAAACCGGTAATATTTTTTCCACCTTCAAACGGTTTACTACTTTGAGGTATTGATGGAGGGTTTGAATATTGTGTAAATGAAGAAGATTCCTGCGACGAAGGAGTTGAATGTGTAAGAGAATGTCTTTTAAGATATTCATTTTTAATATCATTTGCTGGTGAATTAATAATATTGGTTGAAAAAGAATTATTATGAACCTTTTCGGTAAGATTTTCATCACTCTCATTCGGAGTAAACTGAAGTGGATGTTTTGAATAATTACTACTACTAGTTAAATCACTATTACTGTTATTGGTATCATTATTATTATGATTTAAAGTATTTTCATTATTATTATTATTATTATTATTATTATTATTATTAACATCAGAGACGACTTCAAATTGATGATTAGCGGTAGAGGACTTGTATCTTTGTAAAGTAGTAGTATTAGTAGGTAAGATGCTATGAGTAGGAGCATCCATTATAATAGAGGAGGAATTAGAAGCATCAAATGAAGAATCATTTAAATAATCCGGTTCATTTAATTCATTGGTACCATTTTGAAAATAATTGTATCGTTGAGAATAATCAGAAGAAGATTGAGAATGTAAAAGTTGAAGTTGCTGATCATCTTGTTGTTGATGTTGTTGATGATGATTATAATGTTGCTGATGTTGAAGTTGTCGTTGTCTACGCCTTCGAGTTAATTGATGTGATTGTTGTTGATGTGATTGTTGTTGATGTGATTCTTGTTGATATAATTGTTGTTGGTATGATTGACGTTGGTATAATTGATGTTGCTGTGATGGTTGTAGAGGTAATGGTTTATCTAAATCAGGTAACTTTTCATTAAACTGTTCGTTTCCATATTGCGAGCCACCACCATACAAACTATTATTATAACCTCCATTATATAAACTATTATTATAATATCCTGTATTAGAACCCTAAATATTTTTTTTTTTTTAATTAGTATTAAAAATAGCGATTAGTAAATATCAATTAGCAATTAGAAATTAACAAATTAGCAAAATTATTTTAATTGATTTAAAAAAAAAAAAAAAAAAATATTTTTACCCGCTGTACTGGATAATTATTTTGTGGTAAATAATAAGACGTATTAGGATACTGTGGAGGATTTTGTGGTTGTTGTTTTGGTGTATAGATATTATTAAATAACTTTTTTGGTTTTTGTTTTTTCTGATCCTTTTTTGACAACATGATATTTTTATACCTTTTTTTTTTAAAAACCTTTTTTCAAAAAAAAAAAAAAAAAAGTTTTTTTTATTCGAATCTTTGATATATTATATTGTATTTATATTATATTTTTTTTATATATGATATAAAATATATATATATATATATAAAAAAAAAAAAAAAAAAATTTTTAAGAATTTTTTTTATTCTTATTCTAATCAATTATAAAATTTACTTTATTCGTTTTTATTTTCTTTCTTAAAAAATTTATTTATAAGGAAACAAGAATATTATATAATTCTTTTTTTTTTTAAAAAAAAAAATGAGAAAAAAAATTTTTAAGAGAAAGAAGAGAAAGGAAAAAAAAAAATGAGGATAAAAAAAAATATCAATATATAAAAAAAAAAAAAAGAGAGAAAAAAAAAAAACGATGATAAAAATATTTATTGTTGTTTATTTTGTATATTTATACATTCATTTTGGATTATAACCGTATATATTATTATATATATATTTATGTATTTCAAAAAAAAAAATTACACAGTATAACAAGTATAACATAAGTATAAACAACTATGTTTACACTAACATTCCTAAAATTAACTTCTTAACCGGTTTAAGAAGTATAATCTGAAAATCAATATGAAATCAACTTTGAAGTTAAAAGAGTTAAACTTTTTTTAGGTCGTACTAATTATAGAAACTAAAATGAAACAAACGGATTGGTTTATTTCGATACGCATTTTTTAATAAAAATTAAATTAATTATCATTATACGGAAAGTTTCGACCAATTTTATTTAATTCCGAGGAGTTTACAAATCCGACTGGATAAACTGGATATAATAAAACAACCCCTAACCAACCTTAACCAACCCTAACAAACCCTAACAAACCCTAACAAACCCCTAACAAACCCTAACAAACTCATACCAACTCATACCAATTCAAACCTAGATTTTTCTAAATGTTCTAAACTAAATTTAAATATTTATTTAATTATTATAATATATTCTAGAAAATTACTGTAAACTTCTTTATCAATGAGATTGATGTACTACGACAGGAAACAAAGAAATTACGATTTTCAGCTGAAATAATTGAAATCATTAGACATTATGTAATAATATGACAATGTTTCATTATACTCCATTTAAATCAAAAGAAATTTATTATTATCATTATCTTTCGTTGGGACTATCAAACGGATGTGTAACAATAAAATTATTAAAAATTACTACTTTCACAATTTTTTCTATGAAGGGGTAAATCAAAGTAAATCAAATCATTAAACCGGAGTTCCTTTTTGCATATTTGTTTATTTATATGGAAAATTTGTAGTACAAACTATAAAATGATGACATTATTTTGGTAAAAAGGCTCAAATTAACTATTAATAGAGTTAGCCCTCTGAAAAAAAAAGAAGACATTTTTTAAAGGATTTTTCTTTTATTTTTTTTTTTTTCAAAATTCTTTGATTTATATAATAATAATATTGATATTATTTATATTAATTTCAAACTTTTAAAAAGAATAATATTTAATAATATTAATTAATATTTCATTTTTTTTTAAATTTCAACATTTTAATATAACAGATAAAGTATGTAAAAAATAATAATTACGCATGCATGGCGAGAGATCTATTTATAGAATGATTTATTATTAGAAATAATTAATCAGGAACCATTTCCAATTTTTTGGGAACTTGAATTAAATCCTGGTTGTTTATGCAATGAGATTTTTAGATCATTCACAAAAAAAAAAGTTTCATTTTTTTAAGGAAATCAAATATTTTATTTAAAAAAGGTTCATTTAGAAATTAAAATAAATACATATAATTATCCTCTATTTGGATATTACTTACCGATTTTGAATTTCATTCTACAATAGTGATTATAATTGTTTATCATCTATCAATTTTAGGCAATTGCACCTTTTTTAATTTACCTTTTATTCATTTATAATGATATTGATCGACGTACATTTACTTTTGACGAAATATTTATTATTTATAAGATCAAACTTTTCTTTTAATTTACAAAGTAGTATGAAACTCTATGAATTTTAGTTTTCATAGATGATTTACAAATTTTTACTATGAGAAATAATGATCAAATTGAATTTCAAATCCTATTTGATAATTTTTTAAAAAATTAATTTTGTTCTATAGAGAAAAATTAACATACAGAAAAAAAATAAATGTAAATAATTAATTGTTTTCATATTATATTTCTTATTTCTTAAATAAGAATTAATTTATATGTGAAGTAATTATTGCCAATTAATCATTGCTGAGATATCATATTCATTAACTGGAATACCACTAAATAAATTGTTTGAATTTCTATCTTCAAATGAGAGATTAGGAGTATTGGTGTTAATATGATTTGACGACTGATTATTAGCCCCTCCATTTGTAAAAGCAATAGGAATAGTTTTTGGTAATGCCAGATATAAACTGTCTCCAATTTTAAGAATACCAGAATAAACCGGTAAATCATTGACGTTTACTACTACTACTTGAACTAATGAATAACTATCCCCTCCAACTATAAGACGACCCGATAATTCATTGGTGTGTCCACGACTTGTAAAAGGAATAAAGCCATTTGTAGGTAATACCGAATATAAAACGTCTTTAACTAAAAGAGTACCAGCATAATCTGGTAAATTATTGACTTGGCTATAATCTATTTGAACTAATGAATAATTAATGCCTTTAAGTATAAGATGGTCCGATAATTCATTTGTATGTCCACGACTTGAATGATTATTAAAGTTTCCGTTTATAGAAGTACCAGCATTTATGTTATTAGTAGGATTAGGTGAATTGTAAGATGGCTCCAAAGGACTGCCAGGGTGTGTATGACTACGATTGATCATTGTAGAATTAGAAACAGGTGATCCATTGACGTGATCACTTGACTGATTACTAACTTCATTTGTAAACGTTTCATCATCAAGATTATTATTGGATGAAACGATATCTCGGATATCATGCGTATCAGGTCCTATAAAAAAAAAAAAAAATAAATAAATAAATCATTTAAATTTTGTAATAAAAAAAGGATTATACATTTTAGTCATACCAATATATAAATTTCGATGTTTCTTGGTCTTATATGATTTAACCGACTCAAAATTGATTTCCTAAATAAAAAAAAAAAAAAAAATTTCAATCATTATTAAATTAAGTTTATGAATAAAAATATATAATTCAAAGTAAATTTTGTTTACTAACTCCCTCAACTTCAATCGGTCTTCCACTTTTCACGTTATATAATTTCAATCCTTGATTTAAATTAAATTCATTACAAAATTTTTCTGATATATTATCAGTTTCACGAATTACAATAGTTTTTTTCTTCAACTTATTACACGAAGGACTACCATCTTTCGGAATCCTATTTCCTGATACTTTATTAAAACACACTACAATTAGTTCTATCATATCAGCTACAGGTCTTCCTGGTCTACGAACATTGTTTTGACCATATCTGTCGTCCATTATAAAGTAAACAATACTAAAAAAAAAAAAAAAGAAAAAAAAGAAATTTTGTTAATTATTTGAATGGTGAGAAACTGGGAAACTTGTTCAAAATAATAATTGTAAGATTCAAAGGGTTATTTATCAAAGAGAAAGGTATTACAATTCTTTATTAATTGCATATATCGCATGTGAGTAACTGGGATAAAATTCATTTCCATATAGTTTTCTGGTACACCAAACTAACTTATTAGCGTAAAAATTATAAAGCGATTTATAAATAAATCTATTCGTAACACTTTCTTATAATAAAAAGTGAATTTTTAAACACTTTCCTATGATAAAAAGTGAATTTTTAAATACTTTCCTATGATAAAAAAGTGAATTTTTAAACACTTTCCTATGATAAAAAGTGAATTTTTAAATACTTTCCTATGATAAATAGTGAATTTTTAAATACTTTTAGAAAAAGATCAACGGTAGCATTGCATAATTTGTAATACCACGTGAGTCGGACACATAGTTATTAAACGTAATAACACTGTAATTACACGGAAAGGCCCGTTATATGAAGATTTACTCGTTTTTGAGATTTTTTTTTTTAAAAAAAATTATCTTCAACTGATATCGAAAATTCGATAAAGGTAGAAAGGTAGAAACAATTAGACCGATTTTTTATAGGCGAATTTCAGTATGAAACAAATGTGGCGAAAAAATAATAAGGGTTACATGCAGACCAATCGGAATTATATTTCCTTTTGTCGGGGAATCGGAATAATGATATATTGTATAATCCGTTGAAATTTATTATCTTTTCCTATATAGAAATTAAATATTTGTAACGCCCATTTTAAGAAGGGGAAAACAATTTATGAAGAAATTAATATAAAAAAAAAAAAAAAAAATATTTTTATTTTTATTAAATTAAACTTATCGGATTTTTTTTTATTAATGGAAAAAATGTTGTTATAATAATTCTCTAAAAAAATTTTATAGTTTAGGGACAAACAACAATGGGAAAGTAACACAATATATATGTACCGTATTAAAAAAGTGATTTGTTTATATATATGTATTAAATATTATTTAGCGATGAATCTGCCGATAACAAAATTGCGAGATTCTACAACGACTAATTCAATAAATTTAATAAATTTAAATTCATGAATTTATGATTTGTGTCTTTTATCAATTATTTTAATGCTGAAAAACTAGATATGCCTTAATTGTAATAGTCCAATCGAAATCAGGTAATCATTGATTGTTTATTTGTTTAAGGTTTTTAAATCGATTATCTTACAACCTTTAATCTTATGATGATTTTTCTAGAGCATTTATCTCTAATAAATCTCTAAGAAATCATTGAAAGAATATTTTCTATATTTACAAAAACAAATAATTAAATTTGAAATTTTAAACTAATAATGTAAAATCGCAAAATATCAATCACTAAATATTAACTCACTAAATTATTACATTAAATCACTACCATATAATCCATTAAATCACTAATTATTAAATCTATTCTATTTAATACGTTTATTAAGCAATAATAAAGAATGAGAAACTTATTGTTCCAACCAAAAAACTTAATACAATACTCCATATTGCATGATTTACTTCCAAGATAATAGTACTATTATTATCAATATCTGTAGGTTCAGGTGGTAAGGGCGATGTTACTTTCTTTACGATGACAACTGTACTCGGTGGTATATATGTAGAAAAGGTTGTAGGCTCTCCTTTATCATTTGTCGTCGTTACGAACATTGTTGAACCAGGGATAACTGATGTGAATGTTGTTATAAATGTTGTAAATGGTGGAGGATTATTAGCTTTTGCCCCGCCCCCATTATTGGGTAATTTAGTAATAGTTTCGTCGGGTACAGTGATAGTAGGTAATACTCCACTATAAATTTTTTTTAAAATAAATAAATAAAATAAAATAAAAGTGAATACAAATTTTATACAGAATTAAATAAATTATTTAATATAATCAAGTCTTATTCTTACTCATTAAAAACTTGAGATTGCTTTGCAGGAACGTCCTTTTGAGGATCCTTCACAGGAACTTGCTTCGGCACAGGGGGGTTCGGATTAGGAACATCTTGCTTTGTTACAGGAGAATCAGGAACTCCCTCTTTTGGTACATTAGGAGTATCTTGATTTGGTGCAGGAGAATCTATAGAAGGGTCTTGTTTTGGTACAGGGTCTTTAGGGTCATCTTCTGGTTTCGGTACGTTAGGAATATCTTGCTTCGTTACAGGAACATCGGGAGCATCTTGATTTGGCACAGGAGTAGGATCTTTAGGAGTATCCTGATTTGGTGTGGGAGGTTCCTTAGAATTATCTTGAGGAGTAGGAACATCATCCTTGGGAGCGTCTTTTGGAGTTTCCTTGGGAACATCTTGTTTTGGTACATTAGGAATATCTTGCTTTGTTATAGGAGCATCTTTAGGAACTTCATCCTTAGGAGCGTCTTTTGGAGCATCCTTAGGTGTATCATTGGGAGCATCATTTGGAGCGTCCTTAGGAGCTTCTTTTGGAACATCTTTTGGAGCATCTTTTGGAACATCATTAGAAGCGTCTTTTGGAGCGTCTTTTGGAGCATCCTTAGGTGTATCATTGGGAGCATCATTTGGAGCGTCCTTAGGAGCTTCTTTTGGAACATCTTTTGGAGCATCTTTTGGAACATCATTAGAAGCGTCTTTTGGAGCATCTTTTGGAGCACCCTTAGGAACATCTTGTTTTGGTACTTGCTTTGTTATAAAGTCATCCTCGGGAACATCTTTGGGAACTTCCTTAGGGGCATCTTTTGGAGCATCTTTTGGAGCGTCCTTAGGAGCATCATTTGGAACATCTTTTGGAGCACCCTTAGGAACATCTTGTTTTGGTACATTAGGAATATCTTGCTTTGTTATAGGAGCATCATTGGGATCGCCCTTAGGAGCATCTTTTGGAGCATCTTTTGGAGCATCCTTGGGAATATCTTTGGGAGCATCTTTTGGAGCATCATTAGAAGCGTCTTTAGGAGCATCTTTTGGAGCATCCTTAGGTGCGTCCTTAGGTGCATCTTTTGGATCTTTTGGAACGTCCTTGGGAATATCTTTGGGAATTTCATTGGGAGCATCTTTTGGAACATCTTTTGGAAAATCATTAGAAGCATCTTTTGGAGCATCTTTTGGAGCATCCTTGGGAGCATCCTTGGGAGCATCCTTGGGAGCATCCTTGGGAGCATCCTTGGGAGCATCCTTGGGAGCATCTTTTGGAGCATCTTTTGGAGCATCCTTGGGAACATCCTTAGGAACATCTTGTTTCGGTACATTAGGAATATCTTGCTTTGTTATAGGGGCATCCTTGGGAACATCTTTGGGAACTTCCTTGGGGGCATCTTTTGGAACATCTTTTGGAGCATCATTAGAAGCGTCCTTAGGAGCATCTTTTGGAGCGTCTTTTGGAGCGTCCTTAGGAGCATCTTTTGGAGCATCTTTTGGAGCGTCCTTAGGAGCATCTTTTGGAGCGTCTTTTGGAACATCTTTTGGAGCATCCTTAGGAGCGTCCTTAGGAGCGTCCTTAGGAGCGTCTTTTGGAACATCTTTTGGAGCATCCTTAGGAGCGTCCTTAGGAGCGTCCTTAGGAGCATCTTTTGGAACATCTTTTGGAGCGTCTTTTGGAGCGTCTTTTGGAGCATCCTTAGGAGCATCTTTTGGAACATCTTTTGAAGCATCATTGGAAGTATCCTTAGGTACGTCCTTAGGTGCATCTTTAGGAGCATCCTTAGGTGCATCCTTAGGTGCATCTTTTGGAGCGTCTTTTGGAGCATCTTTTGGAGCATCCTTTGGAGATGGAATATCATTTTTTTTTGGTGCAGGGGAAGCATCATCTTGTTTGGGTATATCCTGTCGTTTTTGTAATGTTTTTCTACTCATAATTCGATTATTAGGAACCGTTGAAGTTCTCGCATTTGTAATTGTCAAAATTGATATTAAAATTAACAGGAAAACTAAAGTCCATTTTTTACTTCTCTTCATATTTATTAATTTTTTCTGATTCTATTTTCCCTTTTAATTTTAACAACAAAGTTTTTATCATTAAATATTGATCTCTTTCTATATTAAACTTTGTCAAATTAAAATGGAAAAATTAAACGAGAAAAAAATAAAGTATATACCAGCTATACTTATATACGAAAAAAGGTATATTTGATTACCAATAATATATGCCAAATAATTTTAAGTAATAATAAAGAATGTATTTATCAAATTTATCAAATTAAACACGAAAAATAAAAAATTTAAACAACAAAAATCACACATAATTACAACAACATAAAAAGGCTTTATTTATATAGAAAACCACCTATTTCTTTACTATTATAGATAAAATTTTTTGAAGATTGTGACAAAGTGCATAAATGTTAGACATCAAGCATTTATCCTGTTGTCTCAAAACGGATCCGATTCGGTTTTAATGTATTCTTTTTTTTGAAAATTCATATATATATTACTAGTTATAGACGCCATTTGCATTTATTTGGGGAAAAAAAAAATCAATATAAAGATTTTCTCCGTACTATTTGAGTAGTTGCACTAAATGTATTAAAACATAGTTTTTTATTCTTGATGTCATTTTTTTGGTATTATAACAAAAAGCGGTCGTGTAACCCGTGTAACCTTGTGGCATCCGAGACTTATTCACATTTGACTTAAAACTAATCTTTGATCCCCTATATGATCTACTTGTCGTACTATAGATATTGTTTCTGCTAACTTTTTTTTGTCAACAATAGCAGCGTTTCAAACGTGATACAATATGATTATATGTAAACTAAAAGTATAGATAAAACAATTTAAGGAAAGAAAAAATAAGTTTCAGTTTATTGGAAATTTGGCTTCAATGGTGATCAATTCTAGTTAAGAATTTACAGATTCGGTAAATTCTGTTAAAACAATTTTATATTGGAAGCAAAATTTTTCGCGCAGTAAATTTATGACGCAGCATACCAAATTTGGTAGTAGTTTTTTCTCCAAGGATGTTATTTCTTTGAATTATTTCTATAATCCTTGTTGCACCAATCACGCATAATATTGATAAATTCGATAATAAATATTTATAAAAAAAAAAAATAAATCTATAAAAAGGTATGTAGAGAAACTGGTTACGAAACCAATGAAATTGCTCCATTAACAATGAAGTTGGTACCTGGTAGATGACATAACGAGTTGTTATCGTGTCAAAAGTCAATTCTTTATAATAGAGACTTATTCGGTAGTCTAATAAAAATTTTAAAAAAAAAATTCATCGAACAATAATCCATATTTTAATGAAAAAAGATTTTTTCTTCATAAGAATTATTAAATGCTAAATTACCAGAGATAGCGCACCGATAGATAAATTTTAAGATTTCCATATACTGTAAGTTGATATTACAAAAGTGTACTTCTTTAAATAATTTAATGTTATTTAGTACCCGATATGATCGTAATACTTGTATTTAATATTCGAATCTACCGATTTGGATTGTTACATGATAAATTACAATGGATATATTGTAGTTACAATGAATGTTACTGGTCTCACATGAATTATTCATTCAGATATTATAATTAAATAAGAACTTTGGAAAAAAAAGTTTTCTTCGTAACAAAAGCAAGTTGAAAATTTACGAAAGAAAAGGTATTTGAAAATGTCCTGAAACTATTGAAATTTACGTAAATGCATAAATTTTCAACTATTATTAAACTATTTGTCCGAACCGGAAGAAACTTCCTATAGTAAATATTATAAGATTTTTTATCAAAAAAAAAACTATTTAAAGGGCAAAGATTGGGCTTAATAAGAAAAAAATTTCTTTTTTATGTTTCGTAACGATTATTTTTCGTTCTTCCCCGTAAAGATAAAATATTTTTCGGTCTTTGGAAATTTTCAGATAATAAGGCTGCGCTTCCAATTTTTAGAAATATATAATACTTTCCCTGAGATTGGTTAGGATTTCGTACACAAAAATAACTGGAATGAGATTGAATTCTTCATACCTTTCCTACACTCTCTTAAATTTATACTTGTATTGTACAACAATGACCGGATCGGATTTTATCCAAAATTTTTTTGTATACCTTTTTTGTTTTATACGTTTTGTAACGATTACTTGAGAAAAAGGAAAAAATATTCGAATAAACGTTAGATAAAAGAGATAAACTGAACAAATTAAGAAATTTACGATCTGACCAGATATCAAAATGCGGACCCATAATTTTTTGTAATAATGTAGTTACGGGAATAATTCGTTACAATACCGGGAGAGGATCGTTACATATTTTCTAATGACGATTATCGGTAGTGTAATTTATTGTTATCGATAACAGTGTAATTAATACACAAAGCATATACAAAATAAGGAGATTTCAGGATCTACGTTAACAATCGTTGCTAAAAAAAGAGTAACACCGTTACCAACAATTTTCTACAAATTATTTTGACTACCATCATTACCAGAAAAGAATAACCGTTACCAGAGAAGAAAAGATAATTACCAAAAAATCTTTCTTGTACAAATTACTCGTTACTAAAAAGAGTAACATCAATTGTCTGCTAAAACATATTGCTCATTGCGTTACCAACAAAGAGAAACATCGTTACCTAATAACACATAACACAACACTGTTGTCTACTATCTTATACACGTGTCTGTTATTGACAACGTAGTCTTAGTTTCCCCAATATGCAACATCCTTCTATCGTGACTTTTAAAATATATGTTAGAATTTTTTAACTATTTACTATACAATTTTAATAAAGCTTTTATCTGTTCTCTTTCGCATCTGCTTAAAAACTCAGATGATTACATTTGCTACACAACGTTGAATAATCAAATTTAAAGACTTGCTTTATTAATACAGAATTTGGGACTTTACCAATAATCCAGGAAACAATCATCACCGCATGGAATTTTCTGAAATTTAACTAAATTAAGTGGCCGGAACCATAAGTTTTGAAATTTTTGCCGGAATTAAGAGGTGCGGTGACGGTGACAATTAGCAATGCCTAAATAATTATCTTATACCATGGAATATTTGTTTTAACGTTGCTCGACCAGTCTCCAATTGCAGCATCCACTTCGAAAAATAAAAAGAAACCCATCCCCATAGTCTCCATTCGCAAGCAAGTTCGCAACTATTGCCGCTTGCGTCTGAGCTGCAATTCCGTTGCGATCTGGATTTGGTTGAAACCTAAATTATATTCCAATCAAAAAGTATCACTGGCATTTCGTTATCGTTTTTGATTGAATGGAAAACGATAGTGTTGGTCTTCGTAAATAGTTGTAAATCCAAAAGTCAAGTAAGTATAATGGTTGCAAATCAGAATTACCAACCACAATAGTGTAGTATTTACAGCCAATTTACAGCTTACGTTTATAATATTACAACCGCTAAAGGTTATAATAATCGTTACTTACGACAACCAACCTTAGAGGACGATTTTAGCTGTCTGTGGATTTTGTAATACAATTGGAAGAGCTGCAGGAGCTAAATATAAAAATTTATAAACGTTAATATACTTATGAAAACAATTTATTTGCTGATTTTATTACTTGCCTAAAGAACACTTTCTCGCGAGTTTGACCAAATAAGTAAATTGTTTTTGTTTGATATTTGTCTTTGAGTTCTTTGACGGATAAATGTAAGAAGATTAGACATATTAAACAGAGGTAGATACAGTACAAATTATTAAAATTATTAAAAATCGTTAAAATAATCAGAGCGGATTTATCATCATTGTTGGGGAATTGGGCCTTAATCAATACCTCCAAAATTATTGATGTTAATTGATTTGACCGACTTAAAAGATTCTAAAATTTCTAGTTTTTGGAACAATGGGTTAGACACATCTTTGTATAATAAAAACGGGGTAACGAGTTTATTTTAGGGGTACTTTTTAGTTTTTATGAGATGTTTCCTGATCAATAATCCAATAATCATGTGAAAAAATGAGCAATGACCTTTATCAGTTATACATCCCAAACTTTGTATTTACTGTATTTCGTGTATTAATAAAAAATTTTCTTGGTCATGTAAATTTCTAAATTGATAACTTCAAATATCTTGAAATTAAATCACAGTATTTTGTAATTAAATGATTCAGGGGCATGTAGGAACTAATTGGCATAACGTAAATAATTATTATACAGGGGCGTCATTGTTATACTCTTGCACGTGATAGCGTTAACCGGCGTTAATATCAATTATGTGTGTCATTGTAATGCAGGCCGACATTAGAATTTGCGAATCGTATATTGGCTGACTTTATGTAATTCGTTGTTGATCACTATTTACACCAATTGTGTGAAACCGAATTTGAAAAAAAAAATGACGCGTAACTATCATATAATTTTTTTTCAAGGCAAGTGAATTGGAATAAGTCTCGAGTCTCGACTTAGAATATAGCATTAGCGTGTTAAAAAAATTTTATTGATAATGGCACGATCTGGAATTTGTTCTTTAAGTGTTATTAGGAACAGATTTGCTAAATATTTCAAGGAAGTTCTGCTTCGTACTCTTGAGTGGGAACGTACGTCCCTTCAGGACTAGTTTATAGTAGTGCTAATGAAAAATAGAACACACAGATGAGACAGTGTTGTACATTTCTTTCTATGAAGTGGTGTTTGTGCAATTCAGACATTTAGAGTATTGGATTCGGAATACAACGATTTAAGTTACAGACTTTCATGTAAAATTCGTTTTTCTGGAGGACAAAGCTATTCAAGGGAGTCTAAATGTTATACGGGTTTCCTCTTAATTTTTTCGTAATATTGTTGAGCGTTTGATGATAATGTGTGAAGCTTAACAATAGAATCAAAATAATATTATTCGTCCTTGAGAGAAGAGAGAAGAAAAAATCGGATCTTTGATAGTACGAGTGACTACGTTAAGGTATTAAGAGTAATGGTTATATCAACATCAATATATGAGATACATCAAACGACTAGTACGTAAATTATAAGAGAAGAGAACATGAAGAGGGATGAAAGTTTTTCCATTGCGAAAAAAAATAGCTTAATGGCTTCCGGATTATCATTGAAAGTGTTGATTTTTCACTTAAACAAAATTGGAATAGTTCCGCAGAAACGATACACTCTCACTTCGACCAAAATTACGGATAAAATATTTTTATTCGAGTAGAAAGTGTAGAAAGTGTATAAGATATTCGTCCACATGAGCGACGCAACTATGCAGTGATGCGCAGTATTAATAATTCAGCATATTTCTCCGATTAACTACAAGGAGAAAATATTGTTTCTTGGATCATCTCACAAACAACAAAAAGGTTAACCGTATTTTGACATGATGATTATTTCGTATTTTTATTTTGTATATAAATACAATCCTTGCTAAAAAATGGGTTATCCAATGATGACAGAAGAACGCCTTAAGAAGTGGTCCCGAAACACGTTAAACAATTTTTCGAAGAGCATATGAACTATTAAGATATGATAAAAATGATATTAAAAAATCTGAAAACAAAAGGTCGATGGTTACACTTTCTTCACCGACTTGACTTTAGAAATCCCATCCCTCTTCTCCCCTGAAGTATTCAATTAACGTGATATGGAAAAATTGTTGAAGGTATATTATGGTTATGGGTATCATAAAAATCATAATTAATCCGGTCTTCTGATGCAAGCTCTGACCTTTATTTGAAAAAAATTACTGTTTTGAGGACCACATAAATTCTTATGTCCTAAAACTTATAAAAGGTAACCTAATTTTTTTTAATTTTTCATATATTCAAACCTTGTGGTCATCCTCATAACTAATACGCTTAGCAGTTACCATCTTACTTTTTTTTACCACGTGGCAAACATTTTTGATTATTCGGAAGTTGCAACAACAGGTAGAAAAGAATCCTTCAGTGTACAAGAAACAACAGATTTAATTAACCCAAGTCCGGCCAAATCACGTAAGTATGTCACATAGATACCCATAAGAGAACTAATTTATTATCGTAACAAAAACTCATTGTATACATTGCCTGCAAAAATATAGCTATAAAAGTCCATGAGGGCCACAATAGACTGCGGCCCGATCTTTTTGCATAGACCGACGATGGTCTTTAGACCGATGTCCCTCCTTACCACAAGGTGCGTTTTTGAAACTGGTCAATTTTTTTTTATGAAGAATATGCCGAATGGAGACAATGAAATGGTGGGATACTTTTTTCTTAATCCTTAAACTAATTTCAGGATGACAAATTGGGAATGATTCCTTCGTAAAATTTAAAAATAACATATATCCTTATTCTTTGTACAATGATTTTTTAATTTTGTAGATTTTTCAATTGAAATCAAAACTAGCGCGAATTAATAATTACAATATACTTAGATTCCATTTGCGAAATCTATAAAATACAGTGCTTGCTAGTATTGGGGATCATTAAGAAACTGCGTATGACGAGGTAACGTATGCGTTTCATGATTTACAGTAAAGACACCTCGTAACCACGTGAAAGCTCAGTTGTGCACAAAGTTGCTTGTTATATAACTAAATGTGTCCGGTACTGTCGAATTTTTCAAATGGGTTTACATTGTTCAAATAAATATGAATAAAGATTTATAAATATAAATTTTTATATTTATAGCGATTACATTTCCAATTAATTAATTTAATTAAGCATAATACAAATACATCTTTCATTTAAAAAATTACCATTTTCATTTATTACGAAAAACTTTAGGATTAGTATTTATTTAATTTGAAACCCTATTTTCCGCTCATTAAATGACATTATCCTAGAAGTGGATTAGGTTATTAAAAAAAAAAATTAAGTACTGACTCTAAAATATGGGATTCAATCGGTTTTTTATATTCTGGGCATTGAATTATAAAATTACATCCAAGCAAACGATTAAAATCTGGAAAAAAAAAATTTTCATGATATTGAAATATATATTTATCTTACAATTGTGAACTTTCGAATCTTCGAATCTTTAAAAAAAAAATACCGATAAAGTTAAGTGAAACTTTTTTTCACACGTTTTAAGATAATTATGCACATCTTATTTACTAAAAGTTTCTTATGTCGAAGCATTTACAAAATAAGTATTCAAAGGAGTATCATAATTAAATTTGGATTACAAATCAAAAAAACGAAACCCGGATAAATTGATTGTATGGACTGTGGGAAGCATATGATGTGTTTATTATCAGGAGTTTATAAACAATGTTTATGTCGTTATAAACATGTAGAAAATTAAATATTACATATTTTCGTTGTTTTAAATTTTAATTTCTCGACAAATGCTATATCAACACATGACTTAAAACAATGATAACCTTTCAGACGTATATATGACATAAAAATTTTCACGCCCAAATATATACTATAGCGTTACTCCGATTGTTGATCTAAATGCAGGAACATGACCGAACTATAATAGTATATTAAGTAACATTATATGTTATTACATATGAAATTTGTCAAAACTTGGTCAACAAAACAATTAGTCTTTATATAAAATTTAATGATCGAACCTTTTTTGCTTTTTAATATTTTCATTTTCGATTTTTATTTTCTCCTTTGCTTTTTAATTAAGAGGGAAGAAAATCTACCCTTTTTCTTTTTTTTTTTAATTTGTGATCCTGATTGATTACCCTGGTGGTTGATCTCATGTTCTAAGGAAAAGAAATAAAAAAAAACAAGTTTACACATCCCTTATAAATTACGCCTCACTCCTTTAATGCCATTTTTTTTTTCTTTTTTATAAATATTTCTTTTGCCTGAGTACAAACCATCAAACTGACTAAAAGGTAAAAACAATAGGATCATAAATTTATGTCTTTGGAACAACCTCTTCCCAAAATTGGTACAAATAATACAAATAATGGCGTTGAACGTCATTCACCCCCTCTTATAAATAAATCAAATATAGACGATGATGAGAAATATCGTGGATTAGCTTATAGCTCTGACAATATTTCACCTTCACACCAAAACGATTTATCCCCTCCCACTAATAATAACCCATATCCATATAATATATATAAGAATAATAATATAAGTAGTACAAGTCAAAGTAGCCAAGATAGTGCAAAAAGTAACGATAATTTATTCCGTGATTTCAATTCTCTTCCATCCCCTCCAAAGAATTATCATACATATCCACAAACAACCGAGCTACATCCATCACGTGATTTGGATTCTGAGGAAATAAATAGGAACCCCGCTGAACCAGCAAAGAAAGGATTCTTTCGTAATAAGAAGAAAGCTTACTGCTGTATTTGTTGCGGTCTTATAATCCTTATTATTGTAATAATGATTCCAATAACGCTTAAAGTGATAGCTCCTTCTATAGCGCAGGGAGCCGTGACAGGAAGTAAATTGTCTTTTTCTAGTGCGTAAGTATAGTAAAAAAAAAGAATATATATATATATAATTATTTTTTTTTCGTATATAATAAAATAATGAACGTATATTATCTTCTTTAGAAAACTTACTCAATTATCAGAAGATGATTTTATGATGAGTGTCTCAGGAGAAGTAACGGGTACTGGTCCTCTTAAAGCTACGATTCAAGTACCTGATGGCGTCAAAGTTTCATGGAACCAATTATTAATTGGGCAATTACCTTTGGATACTATAACCGCTCAACCTTTTACTGGTGCTAAAATCGAATCATCGCAGAAATTCAAAGTCTTAAATAAAACTGCTTTTGCTGAATTTAATAAATTTATGTTGAAAGAACGTGAATTTACGTGGCATCTGGAAGGAATAGCTTCAGTTGAAGCTGCAGGACTCAATCTTCAAGGAATTATATTATCAAAAGACGTTACGATGGGAGGTAATATTATCAAGAAATTTTAATATTTAAAGTGTCATTGATTTTTTTTTTATTTATTTCAATAAGAGTCTCACATTAATAAACATTTTATTTAATTTATGATCTTATAGGCATGCAAAATTTCCCATCAGTAAAAATAGATAGTTTTAATGCTCCAGCAGAACACCCTGATGGTGGAATTGAAATTGAGATCAATTCAACATTGGGAAATCCTTCGCCAATTAATGTTGAATTGGGAGATTTAGTTTTCGATGTTGAATACCTTGGTCATATTGTAGGTGTAGTTGGTGCAACAGGAGTTACATTGGTATCTGGTGATAATAAGCTTGACCTTAAAGGTCGTTTAATTCCACAAAATAGCACTGAAGCATTAGCAGCGGTTGGAGATTTGTTCTCTAAATTTATTACTGGACAAAATGCGACAACTAGTGTGATAGCAAAATCAGTTAGACCAAATAACGAGAGTGCACCAATAAGTTGGCTCCAATCTGCTTTTGTAGGGACTAAATTATCAGTTGTATTACAAGGTGGAAAAGATTTGAAAATTATTAGTAGCGTTGATATTAATGCACTGGATTTACAATTCAACAATGAGAATCCATATATTCCTATGGCAAGTTCTTCTTCGCTCACAGCAGGGTTCAGCATTCCATTTGGATTCCCGTTGGAAATGAAACAAATTTCTCAACAAATCACAATGTTTGACGGCGATAAGGAATTAGCAAGTTTAGGTTCACCATTCACTGCCGCAACGGGAGATTCAAAATCTGGGAAAATTGAGACTAGTTTCGCCCCTACACCTTTCAAAGTCGCTAAAGGATCTGAAGAATTGTTTGATGATTTCAGTAAAAGATTGACATTAGAAAAGAGTGTTTCACTTAAAATGAAAGGTGTTGCAAATTCTATCGCGAAAACTCCTGTTGGTGAGGTGGAAATTCAAGGGATCGAATTTGAAGTGCAAACCACATTGCCAGGTATTCAGGGATTAAAGACGAAACCTGCTGTTGTCAATTCTCTTGTTGTTACAGGTGGAACCGCGGAAAATATGTTAATCAAATTATCAGTTACATTATTTAACCCATCAAATGTTAAGATTTCAATGGGTGATGTAATATTCGATTTATTATTTCAAGATCAACCCATGGGTAAAGTAATAATGGAAAATTTCGTATTGGATCGTGGTGAAAACAATGTAAATGTTATTGCACAATTTGGGCCAAAAGGTGAAGAAGCTAATAAAGCTGGTCGTGAATTACTTGATAATTTCATCATTGGAAAATCGAATACGGTTGGAATTAAAGGATCCGCTCAATCAACTCCTATTGCTCCGTTACAAAAGGCATTGGCTGCTTTGGAATTAACGACTACAATGCCTGGACTGAAATCTCCTAAACCTATAATAGAACAAGCAAGATTTGCCATTGGATTAAATACAATATTTGATTCAAAGGGAACTGCTTCAATTGATGCATTTAATCCATTCGATACTACTATTAAATTCTTAAATATTAAATCAAACATACAAGTGAAAGATGATGAAATTGGCAATATTGATCAAGACTTAAGTGCGGATCCTGTCATTATTCCATCTGGAAAAACCGTTACGACTAAAGATTTTGATTTAAATCTAAAGATTAGTGGAGCTGCTATTAAGAGTCTATTTGATTCTTTGGCGGGAAATTTGAAAACTAATATTGCCGCCACTATTGGAGTTGCTATTGGAGATTTTGTGACCGAAATTGATTATAGTCAAAATGATGTACCAACTAGTTTGGGGAAGGGTGCCGGACAATAATAATATTATCGGTTTGACGGGACCGTTCATGCATTTTTATAATAAATTCCCGTTACTATCCAATAATTTATTATTATGCTAATACATAGTAATATGAGATAACCGACCTAAATAACAATTATGTAAAATCTGCATGAACTTATGAGGATAACTAATAATTATAATTATAATATATTATATATATATACATATAGACAGACAAACTTTTTTTTTTCTTTACTGATAATGTAATATAAAATTGTAATTTAAAAATTTTTCTGTTAGTTAGTATTAATACTAAAATACAAGAAGAATAAAATATTTAATTCACTAATGCCAAAATAAAAAGAATTGTAGAATATTAATTCTGAAAAAATATTATCACATGAAAGTTCAGTTTTTTAATCACATAATTAGTTCTTTCTTCAAATATCTAATTGACGATTTGACGCATCACAAGGATGGGTCTTTTGCTGTATGATATACTCTTTTGGTAAATTTTGAGAAACAGTGTACTTGAGAAAAGAGTAAGGTAAATTATACTATCATCAGATGATGCTCTTGCTTGGTAAATTTAGAATTCAAAGAGAATACACCCAAAACCTCGAACATATCCAAGAATGATCTTTTGTGTTGACCCTAATACACAACTTTTCTTAAAATCTTAGTCTAATCATGCTCAAGTATCTTCCATGAAGAAGCTTACTTTGTTGCGTCCAAACAACCTTCTTGTCTTGTTCTGTTATAATCATATAACAAAGGCATAGACTATCGAACAAAATTAGAAGAAAATAGAAATAACTTGCTCATATCATTTGAAGGGATGACTGAAATTCATCCAGATAAAAATGTCATCCAATAGGCATTTGCGGTTGCATACTTTTGGTTTGTACTCTCAAAAACGTGATATCTCTCAAATTCCAAAATTACAGGTTAATAATTTTTAGCAAGCTTAGGTGCGAGCGTAAGTATAATATATTTTTATCACAATTAGAAAATAGAAATAACCCATGGTGAATTTTTTTCATCCCAAGTTTGACAAGTATTGATAAAGGTTGTGGTATTGAATGTATAGAAATGCCAATTTACTACCCGGAGTATCTAATAAGTGTTTGCTTTCTTATAAAGTCCTGGGATCAATGGTATCAGAGTATAATGTACTTTGGATGCATGAAAAAAAAAATTTGGTGTCTACATATTGACTGCAAAGAATTCAAATATTGTACGCGAATAAATTATTAATTGAGTTTCAGGTAAAGCCTCTAGATAGATTTGGTTACGCAAAGAATGATTCCATCGAGGTTTTCCCGGATTTATTTTCGGGTTTTTCGCGATTTTGCGATGAATCGTCGATCTGACAAACAATTTTGCGTATATTTTTTCGTAATTAAGTTTGTTCTTTATAAGGAAATAATTTTAATTTATCTAAATTGTGGTTTATAAAATTTTATTGAATTTATTTGTTTCTATAGTTTCAATATTTCAATAACAATGGCAATATAATTGTAGTAGAACTTGTGACTTTTGTGCTTTGTGAATAGTTTATTTTTTTTTTATAATTTTTACGTTCAAAATACAACGCGTATTGAACAATTCTTATTCTCTCTTTTTAAATTTATTATACAATTATGATTTTTGAATAGTTCTCCCCACACAAAAAAAAAGAAAGGAATTTAAAAAAATTCTTTGAAGCACCAATAATAATTTACGTATATACTATATACAAATCAATACTTTTGTTTCTTTTGTTTCAGAAATTATAATACATTAAATATAAAAAATATGATAAAAATATATTTATACTTCAGGGAAATCCTCAACCCATTTAATTGTAATATCAGTATGAGCAACATTTTTCATGCCTTGGAAAGTTTTATAAAAAGAACCATCTTTAAAAGGTCTATCAAAAGGATAACCAAAAGGTTTGATATCAGGAACTTTATCCGTCCATTTTTCACCTCCGCATAATAGTGTGCTACCGCATTGCGTATCAGTCCTTACCAAATCATTCGTACCATCGGAAACATAAACGAAAAGTTTAAATGTTGATCCTTTTTTACTTCCACGTGGTATAATTAAATTATAAGGCCATCCACAATCACAGAATAATTTTTCCGCGACTTGAGCAAAATTAAATCGATCTAATTTTTCTTTTTGCCATGGTGTGATTGCTGTATCATCCATTTGTTTTGTCGTTTTTTGTGCTGGCTTACGAATTACCACCGCATGATCACATCTTTGAGAAACGACAGTTTTTTCATAAGGTCCTAAAGTTCTTTTGAATTTATCAATTTCAATCCAATAAGCATGTTTATCTATCAAATCAATTGGCGCAATCCAAATACGGAACGTTAATGTCACAGGCTACAAAAGTTAAATTAATTAATTAATCGATCAAAAAAGAATAAAATAAAACATATAAATTCATCTTATTAATAACTTACTTTTGGTGAAACATTCTGAGCACGAATAAACCATATCCAATCCCTTGGATATAAATATTGAATTTTTTCATGATCTTGACCATCTTCCAACCAGACGTAATCTCGAATCTTCATTTTAGTTTGTAATGTTTTCGTGACCACGGGATGATTAGAAAGATCTTTATCAAAATATTTACCACCAAATTTCTCGTTCGCGTATTTAACCCACGTATCATTCACTCCACTCTTATCAACTTCAAGTAATATATCGGTAAATGAAAGAATTATATCTTTTTCTCTGATGGTTACTGGTGGTATATCATTACTAAAATCACGAGGTCCTAATAAATTCTGCCACTTGGCATAAATGTTGTCAATATGACGATGCCATCTCCAAAATAATGGATCACGCGTTCCGGCACGAGCGCCGACAAGAACACTTGGTACGGCTATTAGATTAATTATTTTAAAATAAAATATTTAGTTTTTTTTTGAAAGATTATTTTTTATTATGAAAAGGACTTACCATGTAATGTATAAGGGTGCATAATATAACCAAGCATGTTGTGACCAATATTATGTAAGACGACTTCGATATCACCGCCCAAGCTTGTTGCTTCATCGTCAGTTAAGTTTAATTTAGATGGATGCACCTCATCTGTTTTACCGTCAATCCATATTTCAATTTCCTCCAGTATATTTGTTAAATCTTTAACGGCGAATACAGTTTCGGTGTTATCATCACCCATTGTAACTATAATATCGTAAGATAATTTTTTTTTTTAAAAAAAAAAGATTCCAATAAATTTACTAGAATTTAAAAAAGAATTTACCAATATCGCGAAAGACCTGATTAGGAGGACGAGCAGGGAAAGGAACCCGTACACCATCCGGTCGTCCATCAATAGACTGTGATAAGAATGGAGGGGGATAAAAAGCTTCAGGTATCGGATGAACGTAATCAATCAATGGATCGACGAGCGGCATTCCAAGACACCAACGATTCGCGTCATATCTAACAAAGATTGAATTTAGTTTCACAATTTTAAAGAAAAATTTTTTATTTAGAAAATTACCTGGCCAACATGTGTCTGTGCATATAAATAAAATTTTCTCCTTCTCTATCTTTTGAAGTCCCATTGTATTCTCCGGAAGGCATAACTATGTGCCAATGTTCATGATGTTGATTTAATACTGGGTCATTACGCCACCAAAACATTTTATCTCTAGCAGGATCATAAATATTTTTATCCGGCCATCCGTCAGCCATTATTTTTACTTGTGGTGGATCTTTGAATAATTCTTTAAAGTTGGGTTTCTTTCTCTTTTCCTCCTCTCTTTTTGTTGTATCATCTGTATCCCTCTTTTCTGCAAAATTCTCTTTTTTAAATTGCACAATTCCATAATGATTTAATTCTTCTTGAAATGCTGATCTCTTTTGAAATGTGGTCCGTTTCGTCCATGGGGATTGTAACCTTTTCTCAAAAATGTTATGAGAATTCTCTTTAAAATGTCTTATACATATCTGCGATTAAAAAGAAAGGATTAAAAATTGTGTCAATTTCGATTTTATCACGTTATATCACGTGAGTATAGCCTTCAATTCTCATTCCGAAAAATAAAAAAAATCATCAAATTCTGTTTGACACTCACCGGAGAAAGTTCAGCAATATGGCTGCTACTACGGACTTGGTTATGACAATAATTAGAAACTGACATAACTCTCAAAAGAAATAAATAAAAAAAAAAATTTTTTTTTATTTAATTTTTATAAGTCAAAAAAAAAAAAAAAAAAAAAAAAAAGAAAAATTAAAAAAAAAAAAAAAAAAAAAAAAAAATTGATTTTCAACAAAAAAAAACGAAAAAAATTGGGAAAAATAATTTCTGTATCGAATCGATATATTTATCGATATACATGATAATAGATCATGACTCATGATTACGTTTTACGTTAGGTTTAATGTCTTTTAAGATTCAACGAATTTTATTCTAATAATTGCTAAATATATCATACCAAAATCACTTCTTTGTAAAATTTGGTATCCATTTATAACTTTTGAGATGTTACAGTATTTTACATAAATTTCTTTGATAAAATTTAATGGATTAACGTCATATTTATCTATATCCCGCTTTAAAAAAAAAATGTTTTTTACTTTTGCTCCTTACAAGGGTCGAACTTGTGACCTTCGCGTTAGAACTTTGATCAAGTTCTATTAGCACGACGCTCTAACCAACTGAGCTAAAGGAGCATGATTTCTTATACAACAGTTATAAAATATAAATATAAAGATTTCTGCGCTTCCTTTATATAGTACTAATAATTTTATGTAAGAATTATTCGTTCAATATTATGTATGATGAATTAATATAATGTGTGATGAATTTAATGGAAAAGAACCGTACGAAAAAATTTCCAATGTGATAATCTCTCCCCATCAAACAATCTTTTTCCTAAAACTACCAACAAAGACCCTTGCAAACCCTCTATTGTTCAATTTCATCAGCTTTTGTGATTTCCGGAAAATTGAAATTGCAAAATGAATATGATCAAAGATGACACACTCTAAGTGACATTAATAACCCCTGTAAAAAAAGGACCCGTTTTTATATTCCATCCTTTTTCCGTAAAAGGCTCATATTTCCGGACTTAATAATCTTATATCACGGAATTTATCGAATTATTTAAATTTTCCGTGAATGTGAAAGGCTCATTTTTACGGAGTTTTTACAGAAAATAACGGATAAAATTTTTTTTAGGGAAAGATCGAACGGGAAACATACAAGTTATTATAACATCAAAGATTTGACCTCTCTAGCGTCAAATTTCGGCGCTTTCCTTTATAATCATTAACTGGAGCATCAACGTGCGCGGTGGCATAAAAATGTAAAATGTAAAGAGTTGAGTGCATACACTTGCGATTATTCTCAAGTATTTCTCGAATTAATTAATCTTTTTTAATCGATATTCAAAGAATTTAAACTTCAGATACTGAAATTTCCACTTAGTATACAAATCACGTGATTATGATTTCATAGTATATAAAATTGTGAAACGATCCTGCGGCTGTTATGCTACCTGTGCCCCGTGATTTGCGTCAATGGCGATCTGTCAATCTGTACAGCTCTGAGAGCCATTTTATTATATTTTATATCTTTATATATTTTTTTCCTTTTTAACGTATGTGGGTTTTTTTGCATTTATTTTTATCGTTGTAAATATTTATGCATATAATATTATTAAAAATTTAAACAAATATGCGGTATATATTGCAGAATGTGATACGAATCTATTTTTAGGATAAACAATGGCCTACTAGCCTATTTTAAGGTATACAATGACTCATATACTAATTCAAAATTGTTTAATCGGTCTTTTTGATCATGAATTTTATTGGTTGTTGTAATCCGATCAGATGGAGCCACAGGTCGGTTTTAGTCAATCGAAAATTCTCAATCGAAACAATTCAAAATCATTATCTTTTACATATTGTCCTTATTAATATTACAATGTGAATATCATGTTAATTAACTTAAATTAAAAAAAATTGATTATTATCTACAAATGGACAATGAAAATCACCTTTAAAATCTATAATTGCTTAGTTTGAATGCGTTTTATATCAAATTAATATTATATTAATTAAATTTGTAAATTTTCTTAAAAGTTTATTTGCACGAAAAATAAATTGTGTAATATTCTTTGAATCATTCTTTGAATTTATATGTAAAAGAAAGAGCTTTCAAATTTTGTTATAAATATACCCTCAATTCAACACGACTTGACCACGATCAAAGAACATTTCTTCATAAATAAATCAATAAGGTTAAAAAAAAAACCTCAATTCTACACTCATTTATTCCTACAAAATCAAAACAGAAAAATCAAAATGAAATTCAAGCTTTTTTACCTTTTCCTCATCTTGGCCATTTTTGCTACTGCTACTTTTGCGCTTGACGATCATTTGGTAAAACGTCAAGAGAAGAATGAAAAAGGAGATGTTGAAGCCAAAGTTTTGCCCGCTCTTCTTATCAATCTTGCTAGAAGATTTGGCGCTTCTCTTGTTGCAAAGTGTCGCGCTAACTCTTGTCGTGGTAGATGTCCTGATGCACTTTGCAAAGCTCCCAGTTTGTCTTGTTGTAACCTGGCATGCAAAATCGGAATTGGTGCTCGCATTCCTCGTGTCGGCGGTCGGTGTTAAATAATGAAGACCCCTTGGAGAATTCACATATTTAATTATATACTTTAAATATTAGAAGGTTAAAGATGACTTTCTTTTTTCTATTTTTTTGTTAATCTCAATAATATAACTTTAGTCTAGCCTTTAACACCATTTAGACTTTTATACAATTATAATTTGTTTCTAGTAAATTTATCAGTTTTATTATTTATGTATCTCTAGATTGTTTACATGATATAAATCATATTAATAATAAATATTTATTTATACTAATAATATTACCATAATATTTTGATGTTCTCAAAGAAAATATTCGTTTATTTTATAAAAATCTTAAATTTATATTAAAATATCTGTAGATTCATCTATCGAAAACATTTTTTTCTTTCGAATGAATGAAAGAAAGAAAATTCGTGTGAAAAATACTTTTTTTTTTTCTTTTTTTCTTCGTCGCTTTCAATTCACATGAATGTACTAATGAATGTAATGAATATCCTAATACTACTTCGGCTGTGTTTCTCGAAATTTTGTACTTTCAGGATATTCACATTCGAGATTTTGTAGTAGTTCATTATAATTACTTAAACTCAATAAAATATCTCGTAATGACTAATTTATTGTTTTTTTTTTTTTGCTCATTAATTTCACAGCGATATCTTAAACTCAGCCCTAAAAGCCATATCATTTCATGCTTCGCCATAATTCATTATTTCCTTATGCGAACGGACAATATGCTCTCTAAATGAAACTTTCGTTATATTTCTTCTTAATATGGTATAATAAAATGTAGAAAAGCTGGTCGTCATAATAAATTTATTTTTTGATTATGTCGACATGTTTTGGGCAATTTTTTTTGTACAATGGGTTTATTTATATATATTAAACCTCAAGCCGCTTTGACGATTTCGTATTATAATTACAAAAAATTTTTCAAAAATATTATTTATAAATATGTTCAAAGGAGGGAAGTGAGATGTCATAATCTAAATCTAAATAGTAATCCAAGTAGTAATCGAACACTATCCCTCAAAGATAAATTTTAATCGATTAGATACTCTGAGAATTAAATTTATTTCTAATTTTTTTCCTAATTCGTCCAGATCCATAAAAGCCAGAATAAGAAAAACATACGACTTATTTTTTAATTCCTTTATATGACATGTAGTAAGGTTATAGATTAAGCATTTGTACCACATATTTCAATTATTTAATCCGCAAAAATTTTAGCTTAACAAGTTGTGGCACTAAGTTCTGTGTATTGTTGACAACTAATTTGTATCAGAGGTGTGTAACATTAATTAATGGTACAGTACTTGTGATTTTCTGCGGTGACACAATGTCAATTCTGTCTTAAAAAATAATTCTGCGGTTTGGCCAGAATTACGTAAAATCAGCCATTCACTAAAAATAATGTCAGCCAGCATTACTCTGATTGAAAATCCTAAATTAGGCCGAAAATTTAAAATAGTCACTGCCGATTCTGTGAAACGTAGTCCCTGCATTGTGATTAAGAGTAGTCTGGAAAAACTTGCATATCGACCAATATAAATAGTTAAGATTTGTAACTAATGTGATGTATTATTACTCCCTCAAACAGGAATATTCCGGCTATATTGGAAGTTCTTAACTACAAGTTAATTTTTGGGAGTGAAAGGAATGCCTAGAGGGTATTGCTATGTAATGCAAACGACAGTAGCTCTCTTGAGTATTCTATTTATCAAGTATACTCAGAACACGAACCAGAAAAAAACCAGTTTTAATTGAAACAACGATTAAATGTAGTAATTACTTTTTTCACTAATAACGTAGAAAGTGACAAAGTTATTGTAATGATTAATGGAGTTAAATCAGAAATCAACGAAATGAAAATCGAAGGCCAGATACGATATTGGATATCATTCAAAAAGACGTAATATTACGAATTGATAAATATTTTCTTATCAAATTACGTAACCGTGTCTTTTTTTCCGAATAATTAATGCATTCCACTAATTTTATTTCATATGTTGCGTAGTTTGTTATTCGTGATCATTAACTCAATGTTTCGTGTTATTCCGGTATTATGATATCATCACAAAATTTCGTTGAAAAAGAAATGGTGAACTCACGTTGTAAACATCGATTATACCAATGTTGATTGTTTTTATTATATTAATAATGGAAAACAATTGATCTTAATTCGGGAATTTGTTTTCAAAGTGTACAATATTATGAATCTGAAGAACAAAACTAAATCAGATATAAGTTAACGGAAACGGACAGATGATTTGGAAGTTACAATACACCGTTATTGATGTATAGAAACAGATATCCAATGTTGCGTAACACCATTGTAAAGCAATTTTTTTTCGTTATTGTGCCATGCATTGGTAGTAGGAGCGTTTAAAGGGTCATATACGGAACGTACAGTATGATATAATATATACGAGTTTGTTACTTTCAGATTCCAATGGAACGAATTTATCTAATTCTTAATACAATGTCCGCTACATAAAAGTTTACACAATCCCAATTCATTCTGTGTTATCATTGGTATCGAAAACTATATATTTTTTGCATTATCAATGAGGTCTATTTATGGCACACAAAAGGTAAAGGAAAAAAGACCACGTTTTATTTACAGTAGCATTAGTGCATAATATATACATACATATATGCGGGATAAAACAATTCATGTGAATACAAAAAATATATATACACCTTCTTTATTTGTTATGCATCAACATACAGTTTTTTAGATTATGCAATTTCGCTTGTGAATCTTTCGTTTGTAATATATGACGGCAGGGCACATAATACAACTGCGGAGAAGAATATTAGTGGACGACGTGTTCCACGAAACTGCGCATATACACGTAGTACAATTTACCCTATGGGTTGGGGGTTAAAATTAGTTATAGTGGGAAGTTCACTGCAACAATGAGACCGTGACCCATTGGTCACTGTTGTTTACAATAGAGATTGAATTTGGTCTTCGATTCAGTCATTCCGTCTATTGTGTTTCCGATATTTTTTACTTAGGCCGTTCCAACTTGATTGTTTGTTCAACGTCTAGATTTTCTGAAAAGGTTGAGGGAGGAAGTTTTTCATTAAACAAACTAAAATGTAATAAACCTTTGGAAAATTCGGAGATTTCAGAAACCTGTAATTTAAATTTAGGGGGGCCTTAGTTTTACCTAGTTATAAAAAAATTATTTTTTTTTTTTTTTGTGCCCTACTTTCAAAAATAGTTACATGTTTCAAATAAATCTTTTTTTGTATTAATTTATAATTTTTTTGGTTTATTCTTATTTCCTCATTTGTAAACATAAAAAAAATTGGCATAAGGTAAATTCTAATTTATAATTTTTTTGGTTTATTCATATTCCCTTATTTGTAAATATAAAAAAAAATTGGCATAAGGTTAATTTTATTATGTAATTTGCGAAAGTTAAATGAAATGTCCATTTAAATGTTCATAGTGTAATTATGTACGACGTTATTAAATAAAAAACAAACATTCTAATTTTTCTTTGTTTTGGAAATTATTAATTTTGAACCTGCATTGTGAATCTTTATTTTTTTCGTGTGTCATATTTTTTTTTTTTTTTTATTTATTTGTTTATTTTTTTCCCTTTTTTTTCGTTTTCCTTTTTGCTTCACTCTTCGCTTCCATTTTTGCTTCCCCTTTTCTTGCCTTCCTTTTTTTTGCTCGTTCGATTTTTTCAAAAAAAAAAAAAAACTTTTAAAATAATTCGATAATAATGAAGGAAATTAATTTTGATTGTTTAATACATATTATTAATGAACTACGAAATGATAAGAAAACATTATACACATGTCTTTTGATCAATAAAAAATGGAGTTATATCGTAATACCAATATTATGGAAGAATCATTCATGGAATATTTATAATAATGAATCAAAAATAAAACTTGATAATATAATATTATCATTTTTATCATTAAAAACAAGAAATGATTTATTAAATAATGAAATTAAATTACCTTCTTCAATATTAAAATTAAAAACTCCATTATTTAATTATTTAAATTATTGTGAATTTCCTGAACCTGAAGATATTAAAGATATTATTACAAGAATGATTTTAGGTAATAAAATTATTATAATTAATGATGATGATAAAAAATATTTTTTATTAGAACAAGAAATTTATAAATTATTCGTTAATAATTGTAAAGATATTAAAAATTTAATATGGAAAACTTGTCAACCTTTATCATTATTTCCTGGAGCTATAAATTGTTTTTCTAAACTTTATAGTTTATCTATTGATCCTGATAATATAAATTCTAATTCTATTTATGAAATGTCAAAAATTTGTAAAAATTTAAATATATTATCAATTTATAATTGTTCAAAGGATCATCATGGATTAATTTCTTTGATTGACGTTCAAAAAAATTTAGAAAAATTAAATATTTATCATAATGATATTAATAAGAAAGGAAATTGTCAAGAATTAAGTAAAGCATTAGCAAGAAAAGGTGATACTATAAATGAACTTCATTTAGATTTAATTAATAATATTCCTTCTTCATTTATGATTTCTTTAAATAATTTAAAACGTATTGATATTTTTAATCAAGATATAAGAGAGGAGGAAATTAATATTAATGAATTTCAACAATATCTTGCAATTTCAAAATTTCCTAAATTGGAATTTTTTAATGTTAAAGGACTTTTATGTTTTAAAGAATTTTCATTATTAATTAAAGGGACAAGAGGAAATCTTTCACATCTTTTAATTGATATTAAAACGGATGAATTTATTATTAAAAATACTGGAATGTTAATTAAAGAAATTTCTAATAATTGTCCAAATATTAAAGTATTATATACTTTTATTGAATCAAAAGATTTTATTCATATAAAATCTTTATTATTAAATTGTAAAAAATTACAAGATATAAGATTTTATAATTTAAATAATTTTATTGAAGATTATTATTATCATAATAATAATATAGGTGATGAATTATTAAATATTTTATCAAATAATAATCATGATTTATTTTCTTTAAATCATCTTTTAATTAGTGAAGATTGGGGTTATTCTATTTATGCTCTTGAAAGATTTTTTCAAAGTTTTAAAGAAAAAAATTTAATTTCTTTTAATATTATACATAATAGAAATTTTTATATTACTGATGATCATAAAGAAATTATTAGAAAATATATTAATGAAGGTGTAATCCGTTATTCCAATTATATGTAGTACCTTCTTTTTTTTTTGGTTTACAATAAAATAAAAATATATTGATACCGGATCACGGGTTTTTAACGGACGATGTACGTAATAATAGTCACGTGGAAATTGTCGTTGCGTCACTTTAAAAATCATTTTTACATACAAAATCAAACATTCATTTCTTTATTCAATGAAATTAGCAGAATTATTAGTATTATCATACGTTATTATGGATTAATATTTTCATTTCGGACTAATAATTGCAACAATAGCACCATTTTTATACGCTTCGGCCTATCATTTTTCGAATGTTATATAATAGTTATATACGAAATTACGAATAATACCCATAAAAATGTATAATATTATTTACTGTATATACGAAATATTTTACTATTTTACTATTTAAGGAAATACTTTTTCGTTTGAAAAAATTTGTTATTTTAAACGTAATAAAAAAAAAATTCATTTTATTCAGTTCGAACCAAGATTTAGACATATCTAGTCTTATAGCTAACAATGTATCCAAAGTTATGTTTTTTTTGCTTTCATACTGTATATTATAGATAATGTCATATAAATTATGGTATACCACCAATTATAAAAAATAAAACTAATCTCGTGTTATAGGAAAGTCATCCTGCCGTAAACTAATATTACGTGATAACGTGATAATCCATTCACCAGCCAGTAACCATAAAAGTTTAAATTATATTATCTTTCAAATCAGTATATTAAACCATATTAAACCAGTTTAGTCAGTTGTTTGTATTTCTTGAGAAGCTAGTTGTAGTAATGTGTCATAATTAAATTTACAAAAATATTTATTTAGGCTAGTAAGTCATAGGAACCAATAAAATATTCGAAAAATCAACTTTCAAAAGCAAAAATTAATTAAAATCATAAAAATTTAATAAATTATGTACTTGGAAAAATATTATTGGTTCATAACATGTTATTAAATATTAAAAGCCTCATCAATTCTTAGCCTCATTTATTTATTTATTTATTTATTTATTTATTTTTTCTTATTATTTATTTTTTGACTTTTATAGCAAAATATTGTTACTTTTCTCTGATACAAGATATGACTTTAGAATTATCTTTTTATTAATATACTTTGAAATGAAATGATTTTTATTATATACTTTATAAGTAATATTTTATCATAAGTTTAATATATACATATATATTTTTCTTTTTTTTAATGATAACCGATTCCCCTAAATTCGTTCGTTATATACAGTATATGGAGTTATGAAACATAATATTTCAAATATTATAATAGATATTCATTATGTGCAGTACAATTTTGAATAATGATATATTATATGGTAAAGCCATCCCATAATATTTACAAATGCTTAGCTTACACAAAATGATGTTCTCACAGCCCACAAAAGCCTTCCACAGCCTCTGCAGCAGCAGTGTATTTATAGAGTTACCTTTTAAAATTCCTTTTTTTAAATATTTGAAGTTACTATTCCAAATTCACTATGCATCAAGATCAGAAAATACACTTATAATTTAAATAACTTATGATACTACGTCAAAGGTTAATTTCTTCGGATCTACTATCAGTGTTCACGATTACGAAATCTGGCTGAAAATTGACGAAACAGGAAAGTAATTTCCGAAGGTGAAGGTGCTTCTGTTCTAGATTCACTATGCATCAAGATCAGAAAATACACTTATACTTTGAGTAACTTATGACAACATACTCAATATAACCAATAGATAGAAAAGATACTTAATTTAAAGTAAAACCACTATACTTTTGCTATAGTCAAAGTTGAACATTATCACCAAATGAACTGAATCCAATAGGAGCTATATTCACTAAAGGTTTTGTTCAAAAGATCAACATAGATATTTAAGCAAAGATTGATCAAGAATAAACTATGGAACAATGCAAATTACAGCAAAATAGCTATTAAAATCTTAAAGTCTGAATGAATGATTAATTTTAAAGACTCATTATAAAGATTGTTTTTAAAAAATTTTTAAATTTTCCATACTAATTATAAGACAAAATGACTTTTTAAGTAAAATAAACAGTTGTATTTCTTATAATTTTTATGTTTAAGATTTGTTACCCTCATATACTCTCATAACTTTATTCCTTTGATCATGCATGTCATTATATAAAGAACATTATTTACTTCTTATTTTCTTATTTATTACCTTGCATACCTTTAATTGCAGTTTCAGTACCAATCATATGATTAAATGAATTTGTAAATAGTATTAAATAAATTACAAATTATAATTTTGTTTTTTATTATTATTATAATTTCAAAATGGTATGCTGACACTCTGTAACTACCAATCTTAAATCTAAGTGTTTTTAAGAGTTTAAAATGACGCTCTATAGCGCCTAAAAAGTTCAAAGGTACTTTTATTTTATACCTACAGAAAAATAGTACAATATCAAGAATTATTTAAAGATTACCATATAGTAATTTGATCTTACTTTTATAAACAAGTTAATAAGTCTTTTAAAAATTATTCTTTGAGAGTATTTCCTTTTTATAGTATGTAGAAATATTTTTTATTTCTCCATTCCTCCCTTATTTTTTATCATTCTCTTATTACATTCTCTCACAATATTACAGTTGCTTCTCCTTATATATTTTATTTGCATTATTGCCTTTTATTAAGCTATTTATTCACAAATACCACCATATAGTTTGTTAATGGTTGAAAATTTCTATGACCTTAACCTCTTGTAAGCATCTAACTGCCTATAACTAACCACTTGATATGAGTATTGACTCTAAGCAGTGCTCAATTTTTTCTTATAATGTGATGACTGTATTAAGGCTTATTACATTCCTTTAGACTTCATCCTTATTTTACTATTATATTTCATATAGTTTTCCTCCATGTATATATTTATTCTCTTTTATTTATAAATATATTCATTTCATTCTCTCCATTATTAATGAAAATAATTAAACAAAAATCCCAGTACGAAAGAGGAGTATTACAAACTTAAGTATTGAAAGAAGAAATTCAAATGAAGATTCCAGTCCTGATTCCCATTGTAAAAATAAGTTTTCTAAATAGTTGTTTCTTTGGGAAGGACCTATGTAATAATACATAGTACCAACATTTTATAGCTAAAGCAAAATCACCATTTACATTTATATTGAATACTAATTAATTAATTGAATTAACTTTCTATAGAACAAAGAGCAACTTTAATTCAAATGAACTATTAAACCTTATTATTTGATATTATAGAATGATTATATAAACAGGCCTATATGGAAGAGATATGATTAATATAGAAGGGGTTGGCTGTACTTTTAAAATGGAAGAAAATAAGAAAGTTAAATACTTATAAAGACATTTACAATATCACAATCAGTGGTTTAATTAAGATATACAAATTCCATTTACTTATCTTTTATTAATCCTATTAATCCCACAAATATAAGTTAATTAAATGTCATATCACCAGATAAAGTAGTGAATGCTTTTCTTGCACAGTGTGGTATTTTATTGCCTTTATAGATCAATTAGAAGATCAATATATCAATCAAAAAATTTTATTGAATTATAAAATATTTGGTGTAGTGGTTTAAAAGGTACAACATGTAAATATTAGATGGCAGGCATGAAAGAACATACCTAATATTAATTCATCTAAATAATGTATAATACCTTCCACCTATACAATCCTTCTCTCATATAGATAATATATTTATCTCACTGGATGATTTAAAATTGCAATAAGAATGTTGGTCAATTTTTTCTTACCTAGTCGAATTTGACTACGGTATACAAATACATGTCCAGGAATTTGACATAAAACTTGAACCCTTAGTAAATATAGATGATTTCTTGTGAAATTTATTAAAGACACAGATCAAATTTACATGATGATAATTTATTAACAACAACCAATGTATGATAACATAGATAACAGAAGATTGTTTATTGAATTGTATATAAGATTAATTAAAAGGGTTTGTAAATCAAAGATAAAAAAATGTGAAACACGTCATTATTGAATCAAAGGAATTCCACTGCCACCTCTGGCTTTTCAATGGACTACAAATGCCACTATTAATAAAGAAAGAAGGAATCTCCACAGGCAGTTCAATTGAATACCAAATCGCAACCACATCAATGTATGGACTCTTATAATCAAATATAACTCAATTTATAGACAAATTAAATGTCTGAATAGAGTTAAACTTTTTTAATGTTCGATTGGAGTCAGACTTCAGTCAAAGCATTAATCAAAGTTTACGAGGCTCTACTAACTTTTGCTATCATCATAGAAAAGACACCTTGAAATTAAAAAGCATTAAAAATTACTCCTTGCAAATTTTTAACTAGAGCTTGGCATTTCTATTTTATTACTTCCTAAATCAAAAATAAGTCATATGCTTTAATATCTAATTGGGTCAGACTATTTTAATGTCCAATTGAAAAATTCAGTGAGAACATTTTAAAAAATTATATATTTTCCACTAGTAAGTTCGGCCATTATGTATAATAAGGAATTGGGATTGGATTGATTGGATTGTAATATTTTCAGAATCTGATTGGGGCCAGACTCTTTTAATGTCCAATTGTGACTGAACTATAATTTTTAAAATCTTATTGGGGTCAGACTATAATTTTTTTAAATATCTAATTGGAGTTGAACCATAATTTTTTTAAATATCCAATTGGGTCAAACTTTAATGTCCAATTGGGACTGAACTATAATTTTTAAAATCTTATTGGGGTCAGACTATAATTTTTTTAAATATCTAATTGGAGTTGAGCCATAATTTTTTAAATATCCAATTGGGTCAAACTTTAAATGTCATAATTGGAGTTGGTCTATAATTTTTATTTTTTAATTGTCCATTTGTTTTTAAAGGGATAACAATTTAAATATGTATCACTTATACAATCACAGTGATGATTTGTATCTTGCAAAATTCACCAAATTTGATATTGCCTCATTTTGTCACTCCAATACCTCTCATCAAAAATTAAGAGCAAGTTTTCAAAGACTCAAAGCAGCACGCAAGTCAAAGTTTTGACAATTGGAAGGTCTAAAAGAATGTAAAGGTGTGGCATAGTCAAAAATTATGATTTAAGATGCCTTTATTATGGGCATGGATTTAGAATCTGCCCAAATATATCCGAATATAGGAAATGTTTTAAGAAAATTTTTAAAGATTTTCATTAAAAGATAGTAAGCTTTTAAATACTGTAGTTGATTGGAAACTTTCATTAGTAGTTTTTAATAAAATAAGTGTTTGAAGAAAATGCATCCTAAAGTGCTGGTTACTTGGAAATATCTTTGTAATTTATTGACTATATTTATAATTAGGTCACATTAATTACTTATAATCAATTTAATGAGAATTATACCCTCAGCAATGTATTATCTCCAGATCAAAATGATCATTTAACAATTTTTGTGATTATCCTAATAATGGCAAGTTATCAAATTCAATTGAAAAGGATCTATTGATATTAGAATAGTTAATGTATAGAAAGTGTATCAAAACTTGTGTAATGAATTATAATCATTATTGGACAATTCTTCACTTGACATCTTAAAAATCTTGGAGTTGCCTGGGCCTACCTTACAGGAATTTGAAGTAAATTCATATAGATATTTAGTGTGCTATTCTGGATCTTTAATAAGTTGTATAAAAATATTTTGTTAATTTCTGGTATACTATCACAAAATTTTATGCTAAATTTTTGAAGAGAACATTTCAGTCTGCATGATGATAAATTTTTCTAAGATATTATATACTAGAAGGAAATTGGAGTAATATTGCTATTTCATTCCAGTAAGGTTAGTCTTATGAAATCTTGCCATCAATCAAGTTGTATGTAGCTAATATAATCTTTAACATATTTTAGGTTTGAAGTAAAATCTTGAGTCTTGACAAACTCCATAGTATTAAAGATGATATATTTGCAAAAAAGTTGCATGGATATTTATATTTTTAGACAATTACTGTTTATAATTGAATGAACCATATTTTTAAAGAAATGATTAAAAGTTTTATATGAAGTTAAATATTTAAATATAAATTATCATTCATTTTAATCATTTATCTATTACTTATATTTTGCATGATTGAGATTTCTCTCAGTCAGGCTATGATAAAAGAAATTATAACAACTGAATTTACAGTAGGTTATAAAGCTTTGAATTACTTAATATTGATATCTATAGTGAATTTTTTTAAAAAAATTAATTGGAAGATTAACATTTGAATTATCAGCAAACTTTAATTAAATTTATTTTTTGTTAATGGAAATGAAAAAAATATTAGTGAATTGTTTACTCAAAATAAGAACTGTATCAGAAAGATCCAAAATTATTAGAATTCGCCAGTCAACACAACTGAATGGAATTCTTCAAGAAAAAGTTCTATTGAAAGGTGATGAATAAAAATTTTGTTAATGAATAAATTGATTTTGATTTGAGAATTTCAAGAAGAATATTATTGATGATATCTAATTGTTTTATTATTCAAAGAAATATTAATAATATATATTATGCAAAAAACAATTTTTTTAAATTTAAAGAATTCATTCATGCACCTATTAAATGAAATTTTAAAAGACACAAAATATAAGTAAAACATTTGGCTACTTAAATTATTGATAACTGCCAATTATATAGAAAAGTTGAGACCTATTGCTAGTATAGATTTTCAACATTGTCCAACTGAACTCAAAGATTCATCTAAAAAGGATATAATGAGATAGGTAATCAAATCCAGAAAGCAATTAAATAAAGGGAAAGTGAAGGCTTAAGCAACCACCATATTTGTAATACAACTATTATTTCATATTTTCATTACAGGTGTGGTTGCTGATTTCAGCATGCAATAAATATTATACTGATTACTGACTGTATCAAATTAAATTATTATTATGAGTTAAAAATTGGATTTAAAAACTATGTGCTGATAGTATAGTTTATATGAAAGATCTTAAAGGTTACAGGCATTGATCAAGGAGAAGTTATATCACCACTATTAGTGGTATATTTATTATGACCCTTTGTTATGCAAAGCGGAATCTTGTTCCTTGAGCTATGAGTATAATGAAATATAAAGAGATAATTTGTATAATACTGAGATTAATATTCACTCAGGACTTCATAAAATAATCCCTATTCTCTAGTATAAATCATATTAATTATAAATGAATCCATTCAGTTTCATATAATGGCAACTATTTTACATAAAAAACAAAGATTCTAACAATGAAGGTGGATTTCAGAAATTTGACATATATTCATACAATATTAGTTCTTACACATTTCTTATTACCAGCATTACAGCTAGTTAAATGTAACAACTCTAGCTATTTAAGCCTTTCTAATATGACAAAATGGTGCCTTTAGAATCTGGGTTATCTCAATTAAAAAAGTTTATCATTCATAAACATTTTATATTTATCTAAAAAATTGCTTATCATTTGCAAAAATATTTTTTTTTTTTGTAATTTGTTTTTTCTCTTTAACAAGCTTCTCTATCACTTGTTATATATTTTTACTGTAGCAAGTAGGCAAAATGTTGCAAATGACATTTTTGACAATTGTTTTCTATTTTCATCTTTACTCGTATTTAAATATTTTTTGACCCCTTTTAACAAGTAATTAATAATCTATTTTTAATATAAATTTGTATCATATGTCTTATTAATTCTTTATTTTATAGATTACAATGACTTCACAAAATAATACCATTGTTTTAGACCAATCAAGAAACTTGATGTGGCTATCCTTCACCCTTTGTTCTTCCTACATTTAATTATTAGCCATTTTACTTTACAATGATGTCTGCTTCTGTATAAGGTTTATTTGAAGAAGTATTTACTGAATTTACCAAACATGTGACATTATATTTTTAATTATTTTTATAATTTAGTTAATGAGTTAATTGTTTTTAAACCAAATTCGTATCTATTTTACAGAAGATCATCCTATAAATCTAAAAATAAGGTGCAATAACTGGCAGACATTGCTTCAGATATAATTGCTATAGCAGATTTAAATATTTGAAAAAAGTACAAAAAGTAGTTTAAAATCAAGAAACTAGACGTTATTTAATTAAAAAAAATATTAATTATTGTAATTTAAAGATACAAGATGGATGATAGTATTATAAAAACATATATTTTACATGGTAGTTTTTATATTGCTAGGCAAGAATTCTACCCAATACCAAAGAGATTGGTATTTAAATACTTGAAAAGAGTATATTTTATAATATTTCAAATTAATTATAAAAAGTTATATTGCAAATACTATTACTGTTGATTGTGTAGAAAAGTAAAGGTTTATGATCATAATGTTAAACTTATTTCACAAAAAAGTTAGAAATAAAAAAGCATACAGAATCTACCAAAACAGGAAGAACACTAGAAAATGATGTGTTTGCTGCTGCATTATCCAATCAATCATTGAAATCAGTATGGAGTTGGTATTACTCTGGACAGAAGTTTGAACAAAAAATAAATGAAATGAAAAGTCAATATAAAGGGAAAAGAAAAGGGGTAGATTTAAAAGTGAGAAAGAAATTATATGATGAAATGATAAAATATTTAATGATGGGATGAAAATGACAAAATTATAAAAAAAAAAGACATGAGAAGGAATACAAGGAGGAGGAACACTAGATAGAGGATAATGTGGCAACTACCACACCTCCTGTGAAACTAGTAGGAATATTTTGAATAAACATGGTTAATTGATGTTACATAATTGCACCTGCTCCTTCACTTATAATATAGAGTCTCATCATATGGAGAATAAGATAAATTGGAATGATAAGCAATTAAACTGGCTATTAATATAAAACTCAGCAAATGAATGAAAGAAACTTTAATAAATTTTTATTTAAAAACTGATCAGTAAATCAGTTCAGTAAGTCACATATATGATATGAAGTTTCAGTTATTTTATATGACACAACACTTATAAAAGTTAGATCTTATGATAAATTGCATTGGCTACAGCTTCTTCTGGAATTGCTGCACTTCTAATAGGTGGAGGTAAAACTGCAACACTCAATTTAAAATTCCAATCAAATTAAATGAAGCTTTCAATATGTAATATTTTACAAAGAAGGGGGCTTATTTAATTAAGATGGTTAAGCTTTTTATTTGGAATGAAGTACCAATGATGCATAATTTGCATTTTAAGCTATTGATCAAACATGTCATAATATATATTACACAAGTTAACAAGCCATTTGGTGGAAAGATCTTGGGATTTTCATCAAATATTACCTGTAATACCACATGGAACTCATTCTGATATTGTTTCAAAGTTTATGCTATTCACATTTGACTGGTAACTTTAATAGAGACCACAAGAAAGATTTTTTTGAAAATTTTAACGAACAGGTTGAGTAATATACTAACTAAAGAAAAAGTCTTAACAGATACCAATTATGCAGCTTTGAAAAATGAGAGTACATTTGAACCTTTGAAAATAATACAGGGGATTATAGAGGATGTGAATAAGAATAATGAAAATATATGAAATTATGAGATTGACAATTAATATAGGGCTAAACAATTTCACAGCTTACAAAGTATTCAAACAAAAAAATTTGCAGACCTTCTTTTAAAAATTAGTGATGACAAATATCTAACAAATATAGGCATAGAAGATATAATAACTCTCCTTTCAGATATAATTATGGCTAATAGAAATTTAACAGGCTTCATAGATTTTGTTTATCCAAAATTAGTTGTATATATTGGCAATGTAGACTATATGATTTGTAGAGCTATTTTGACTTCCAAAAATGCTGAGTTGACATAATTTCTGATATTATGATTAAGAGACAGATTGTCATTCAATAATTAATTTTATGGGCTTTGTAATTAATAAAAAAAAAATTTTGGAATTTCTTGTTCTTTACTATAATCTTTTTCAATAAGTGAAAAAAAAAACAGTATATAATTACTTTCATGTCCAAAAAAATATTTTATAAACTTGCACTATAGGTACATTATATATGTTGTTTTAGTAGGAACTGTACAAGTTTAACAAAGAATGTGAATATTAAAAAGACTCAAATAAAACTAAATAAAGATTTAAAAACTAAATAAAAAACCAACTTTACAGAAATCTCATTATTTTAAATGATATCATTTCAATATCAAAACATCAAAAAAATATCATTTTAATATCACTATAATATCGTCACAGTATAGCTACTATATAATATCAAAATGATATTGAATAATATCATCATAACAAATATTGAAATTATATAATAGTGATATTGCTAATGATATTATTGTTAAGATTATTTTAATGACATTTAAATTATAATGATAAGTGATATCATGATAATATTGTAATGAAATTGTTTGATATCATTTTGGTATTGTTACAATGTCAAAATGGGTCATTAAGATGATCTTAATGATATTGTTTAAAATTTCAGGGTTTCAGTAAAGAAATATAGCTTAGTTACAGTGAAAAATGTTCAAAAGTATCTCATCCAATATTTGAGTTACTAGGAAATTTACCATCAGATCTTGCATTCCTACAGAAAGTGAAATTCAAACTTTTCAAGTGGCTTAGCTAGGATTGTCACTATTAATTACCATCTTTGAAATTTGTGTATCATATCACGTGATAGTATGACAATCTGGTAAAAAAGGGTTAAAATGTTCTAGTTGAGTGCGATTTTGTCCCTTAATAAACTTTCTGGTGAAATTAAGATCTATCCTAGTACAGATTCCACAGATTTAGCAGAAGGCAACCATAGACAACAGTCTTAAATATATTCTCCCAGTTTTTTGAGGTCCTTAAAAATATCTGATCTTCCTTCTGGTGAATTAAAGTTGAAAGTGGGAATACCAATCATACTTCTGAAAATTTAAATCTAGCAGAATGGCTCTGTAATGGCAATAAGTTAATTGTTCATGACAGTTAAAGCAAAGTAATTGATGCATATATATATATATATATATATATATATATATATGAATTATTACAGGAGCTTATATTGGTAAACATATTTTTATACCTCAAATTACACTAAGTCCCTTAGACAGTAACTTACTGAACAGCTACAATTTCCAATTCATGTTGACTTTTCAATGACAATAATTAAATCACAGGGTCAAAAATTGATCCAATATGGTGTTTACACCACAACCTATTTTCACTCATGGACAGCTGCATATCACTTTATCAAGAGTTTAATACTTCATATCAGTACATCAAGATACTCATAATATCTGACATACCAAAAATATTGTGTATAAAGAATTCTTTCAGAATATTTATTAAATTAGAATCTAATTTAAATATAATTGTATTTATAATAACATATAATGAATTTAATATTATTTGAAAATTGTAAATTATAACATAATCAATTTTTATCTCTTTATCTACATTATAATTCAAATTGTAAATAAATAAAAACCCATACAATATCTAATATACTCAAATATGAAATATAGATCAGAAATTTTATTATTGTATTGATTTAATTTCATTATTAATCCTGTCAGTTGCAGCTAGTTAATAATTAATCAATTTAATTATTTCCATTAGTTTATGCATAAATATTATAATGTTTTTTTAATTTTTATTTTAGTAATACTAGCTTATCAATCAAATAAAATTTGTTTAATTTCCAATAGCTAAATCCATAATTTCTTAATTACATCATTATTGAGCTTAAATTCTTTATTTTGGATTTTTAATTAAAGAAACTTTTTGTACATTCCACAGAAAATTTATTAATGCAAAAATAAAATATTCCCATATATCAGTTTCACAAAAAATAAAGCTGTATTGATCAACTACTAATAATGAATCAATTATAATAAGTCTTTAAATATTTGTTTAACAGTAAATATGTTTCACCACTCCTTCATCAATATATTTTCTAACTATAATTTTATGATCATCTGTAATATTACTATTACTTAGTTTATTATAATTAATACCAAAATAATGCAAAGGCTGCTCTCTAAAACTTTCAAAAAATTGGCTAAAAGCATCAATTGAATATTTCCAAAATCCACTAATAAATATCTCATTTAAAGATTTTGGAGAAAATAAGATAAAAATATTTAATAATCCATCTCCTATATTATTATCATTTCCATTTGTAAAAAATTCTAAACTTTTTAAAACTATTGTTTTTAAAAATCTACAATTTAATAATAATGTTTTAATATGAATAAAATCTTTAGGTTCAATATATGTATTTAAGTAATTAGTCTTTGGGCAATTATCAGCAATTGCTTTAATTAGAATTCCTGCTTCTTTAGCAGTTTTATTAATAGATAAATCAATGTAAATTTCCGAAATATTTCCCATAGTTTTTTCAATTAATAAAGAAATCAAAGCTAGGTAAATGACCATGCATTAATGTTAGTTTTTGAAGGTTTGGAAATTCATAAATTGCAAGATATTGTTGAATTTCTTTATAATTTTCCCAATGATGAATTGTTAACTTTTTTAGATTGACAAGTGTTGTTAAAGATGAAAGTACAATATTATCAATTGAGCTTAGATGAAGATTATTTATAGTAGTTCTATTTCTTAATGCTTTGCTTAGTTCTTTACCAGTCTTTTCATCAACCTTAGTATAAAGATTTAGTTCTTTTAAATTCCTCTGAGCATCAACTAAGTAAAATAAAACAGGAATATTACGAGAATAACTTGAAATAGATAAAGTATTTAAATTTTTACAAATTTGTGCTAGATCAAAAAGAGCATCAGAATTCACAGAATCAATATCAATATATAACTTATAGAGTTGAGAGTAGAAAATTGTTGCTCTTGGAAATAAAGTCAAAGGTTGACAAGTTTTCCAAGATAAATATTCAACATTTTTACATTGACTAATAAATAACTTGTAAATTTCTTGCTCCAAAATATTTCTTTGATGATCATTACAAAGGTTCTTTAACATTATGATATCAATGATTTTTTTCATATTATTATAGGATATGCTTCTGCAAAAACTGATATAATTAAATAATGGAAATTTTGAAAGTGTTGAAGAAGGTATTTAATATTATTATCTGATAAAAGTTTTTTTGAAGAGGATGGTAAGAAAGAATGTATAACATTGCAAAGTTTTTCATTTATTTCAAATGGATAATATTCCTTCCATAAGATCGGAACCACAATGTTACACCACTTTTTATTAACTAAAAGACAAGAATGTAAAGACTTCCTATCATATTCAAATATATTAATTATAAGAACAAGACAATCAAGATTGATTTTTTCCATTACTTAGAGTTTATAATATTTTAAAAAGAGATTCCCATATAAATTGAAAGTTATCATAATTAAATGTATTCTATATTAGTCAATATGATTAATTAACATCTACTTATTAAAAAAGTAAGATTCATTATGACGTAATTATGTGTCTTTTTGACAATTATTTTTTACATACATAATATCTATTAATAATGAGTTATCATTTTAATTTTTCTAGTACAATAGATTAGGAAACAAATGAAAGCGTATAGTTAATAAGTTCTTTATCTATGAAAATTAAATTTAATAAAAAAATACTAGATGCTAATTAATTAAAATCAGTATAATCATATATTTAATATATTTACAACCAATAACTCTCTGATGTTACCAAGTAATTATTATTTGTTGATATCCAACCATACTAATTTCAGAAATAAAATCTATAATCTGCATATTTTAACACTCCCTCATTAAAGTATTTATGAATAATATCTTTATGTTCTTTAGTGACATAATTACGATCAATGCGTTCATCATATCTTATGATACCAAATGAACTTAAAGGTTGCTTTCTATAACTCTCAAAAAATCGTTCACAGGCTTCAATAGAGTATTTCCAACATTCACTAATTGCAATATCATCCAAAGATTTTGGAGAGAATTTTACTAAAACATCTAATAATTCATCCCCTATATTACTATCATTTACATCCACGAAAAATTTCAAGCCATCTAATTTTATTGTTTTTAAGTTTCTACAATTTAATAATAATGATTTTACATGAATAAAATCATTAGGTTCAATATATGTACTTAAAAAATCAATATTTGGACAATTTTCAGCAATTGCTTTAATTAACATTCCAGTATTTTTGGCAGCTTTATTAGAAGTTTCAACAGAAATTTCTAGAACGCCTCCTTTAGTTTTTTCAATTAATAATGATATTTCTTTGAAACAAGATAAATTACTAATATTTAGGTATCGAAGATTTTGAAATTCAGAAATTGCAAGACATTCTTGAAATTCTTTAATCTCTACTTCATAATTTTCCCAATTATAAATTGTTAGTTTCTTTAAGTTAACAAGTGATACCAGAGATGAAGGTATAATATTTTTAACTGAGCTTAAACAAAGATTACTTATCATATTGTTATTTCTTACTAATGCATTGCTTAATTCTTCCCTAGTTTTTTCATCACCCTCAATATGAAAACATATTTTCTCTAAATTCCTTTGAGCATCAATTAAGTAAATTAATCCAGAAAGAATTTGGGAACAATCTAAAATACCGTAAATATATAATGTAGTTAAACTTTTACAAATATGTGCCATCTCATAAAGAGCATCAGATTTTACGAAATCAGTATCAATACGTAATTCATAGAGTTTGGAGAAACATGATGATGCTCCAGGAAAAAATGGTATAGGTTGACTTGTATTCCAAAATAAACGTTTGACATTGTTACATTGGTGAACAAATAATTTAAAAATTTCTTGCTCTAAAAGACTACTTTTATGATAATTGTAAAGTCCACGTAACACCGTATTAACCATTTGTGATACATTATGGCTTGCCGGAAATTCACAAAAACTGATATAATTAAAACATGGAGATTTTAAAATTGTTGAAGGTAATAATTCAATCTTATTATCTGATAAAAGTTTTTTTGAAGAGATTGGCAAAAAAGAGAGTAATACGTTGAAAAGTATTTTTTCTGATCGAAAATTCATATCGGAACACCATGTATGTTTCTTCCATAATATTGGTACCACAATATTACACCATTTTTTATTAACTAATAAACAAGAATATAAAGATTCTTTATCATCTTGTAGTATATCGAAAATAAGGATAAGACAATCTAAATTGATTTCTTTCATTTTTTTTTTAAGATATAAAAGAGGAAATAAATTACAATTACTTTTATATATAATAATATCATGATTATTTATTTCGTCACGTTATCAGATAAAATGACTGATAGTATCACATAATTATGATGCAACAATCATTATAATCGAAACACAGTTAATAAAATATGGTTAAGCGTAATTTATATAATCGATCTAATTGGGTAGATCTTTATATAATATGTATATTTTACATAATCTTTTACGAGTGAATGATTTCGTTGATTATTAAATATTTTATTAAGAAATGAAAAGAAAACTTATTGTGTAAAAAATAAATAACTGACAAATTCCTTGAGATATTTGAAATATAATATACTGTATATATATGTGTGAAAATTATATTACTTACGTCTTATGATTTAGCTAAAACTTGAATATTTTATAACACCTTCTTCAATATATTGTTTGACCATAATTTTATGTTCTTCAGTAATATAACTTCTTCCATGACAAATCATATAATAATAATGTAAAGGTCGATCTCTAAAACTTTCAAAAAAACGTTCAAAAGTATTAATAGAAAATTTCCAACTTTTACTAATAGTTATATCATTTAAACATTTTGGAGAAAATGAGATTAAAATATCTAATAATTCATCCCCTATATTATTATCATTTTCATCCATAAAAAAATCTAAACTATCAAATCTTATTGTTTTCAAATATCTGCAATTTATTAATAAAGATTTTATATGAATAAAATCTTGAGGTTCAAGGTAAGTAAATAATAATTTAATATTTGGACAATTTTCTGTAATTGCTTTAATTAACATTCCTGTATTTTTAGCAATATCCCTATCAATATTAAAAATATCTATATGTGAAAGATTTCCTTTGGTTTTTTCAACTAACATTGATAATTCTTTAAAACATGATAATCCATTAATATTAAGATATTGAAGATTTGGAAATTCTGATATTGAAAGATATTTTTGTAATTCTTTAATATCATCTTCAATATCTTCATAATCTTCATTATTAAAAATTGATAACCACTTTAAATTAACAAGTGATGATAAAAATGAAGGTGGAATAGTACCAATTGAATTAAAAGAAAGATAACTTATCGTATTACATTTTCTTGTTAACGCCTTGCTTAATTCTTCACAATTTCCTCCTTTAAAAATAGTACAAAGATTTACTCTCCTTAAATTTACCTGTGCATCAATTAAAGAGACCAATCCAGGAAGATCTTTAGAAAAATTATGTATAGATAATGAATTTAAATTTTTACAAAATTTTGACATTTCATAAAGTGTATCAGAATTTAATGAAAAAACATCAATAAATAAATTATAAAGTTGAGAGAAACATGTTGATGCCCCAGGAAATAATGATAAAGGTTGTAAAGTTTGCCATCGTAATTCTCCAATATTTTTACATTGACTAACAAATAATTTGTAAATTTCTTGTTCTAAAATATTTCTTTTATAATATCTTCTAAGATCTCCTAAAACCATTTCTATAATTTTTCTTATAACTTCATTTTCTGGAAATTTACAAAAACTAATATAATTAAATGTTGGAGTATTTAAAAAAATTTTTGATGATAATTTAATATCATTAACCAATAAAAGTTGTTTAGAAGATAAAGGTAAACAGGAAAGTATTATATTAAAAATTTTTTCTTCTTTTTGTTTGCTTAAATTATATAATGAATATTTCCATAAAATTGGAACTACAATGTTACACCATTTCTTATTAACGAAAAGACATGAATGTAAAGATTTTTTATCTGTTCGTAATTCATCAAAAATAAGAGTAAGACAATCAAAATTAAGTTCTGTCATATTGTCTTTAATTTTTTAAATTTATATATATTAAAAAAAAAAAAAATTAAAAAAAAATAAAAATAAAAATGAATACAAAATTAACCAACAATACGTTTAATTATAGTTTATATGTTACTAATGTTATACAAAGTCATTCATCTGCATCTAGTTACATGAATTTTATTTTTATAGCTAAAAAGTAAGCGAGTTGTCGATCTTTTAAGGATTATCTCTCTATAACGATAATACCTGTGGCAAAGTTAATTTATATTTGAATTTGCAATATTTAACCAATTAAAATTTATTTAAAAAAAAAATTGTCGATATTACGTTTCATTAAATGATATGCACAGATTCGTACCTTATTATTTTATCAAAAATTTATACACAAAATTATAACAAATTTCTCTTCAATGTTATAAAAACAAATTGATTATGAAAAAAATGGTCAAAAAAAACTGGTCAATTAAAAAAAAAAAAAAAAAAAAAAAAAAAAAAAAAAAAAAAAAAAAAAAAAAAAAAAAAAAAAAAAAAAAAAAATAGAGCGAAAAATTATGATATAACTTTCCGCAAAATTTGAGGGTCTGATTAATTTCACCGAAAATCATTTCACCGACGATTACTTCTCCGACAATCACTTCACCGACAATTACTTTACTGACCAAATGTTTCACTGATTTTATGACAATCATTTCACCGACACGCGCAAACCTATTTTTTTTTTTCTAGTTATTATTCATCACCTAATATTACGATAGTAATTAATGAAAAAATTTAAAAATTTGAAGTTACATATTAATTATTACTAAATTAAGACAATATTAAAAATGGTCTTTTTTTTTAATTGTATTTATGGCCAGAGTTATGCACTAACACGTGATCATACGGCCAGCGTTAATTTACCCAGTATCACCGTCACTTTTCTACCCACGTGACTTTTTGGCCGGCATTACGGAATTAAGAAATTAACCATGTGATGAATAATGACGTGAAAAATAATTTTTACACCTCGAAAAAAATCTGAAAAAGGGAAATGTTACGCCGTGTGATAAATATTTTTACTATGATCACGTGGGGTAGAAAAGTGATGGTGATACTGGGTAAGATGCCAGCGTTATGCTGTCGGGAACGGTCCGTAAGCGTAAAAATTACCATACATGTCGGTAAGATATCTAAACGTTAGGTGAAATGATTGTCGGTAAAGCAATTAAGACTAATTAAGAAGGTTTTATTTTTATTATCACACTAAAGATAAATGTAAATGATGACATATCATGTTTGATGTAAAAAAGCTTATTAAAAAATAAATTTGCAATAAATAAAAGTAACTATTTTCAAAATATTTGCGATTCTACAAATTTCATATTTCAGTTAGATAGAATCACATTGTCCCAAAATTACTATTGTAAATATAAAAGTTAAATTGATTAAAAACAATCATGTATTTATGATTTAAACTATGCAGTAAGATGAAATTTCTTTTATATTTTGAAATAAGGAAATTAATTAAGGAAATATTTAAAATAAAGAAAGATAAACAAAATTTGTTATATAGAAAACCATAAAAAGAAATGGAATCCTCTCAGTTTGATTATAAATTTTAACATTCAATTCTATCCTTATAAGGAATTGCCTAAATATTTACCATTTTTAATTCATTTAAGAGGGTAACTAAACTTGAAAGTTGAAAGTAAGTAATTGACTTATTGCAATTTCACACATTTAATTCTGTAAAATGAACCCTAGCCATGTCCTGCAATTATGCTGACGTTTAGATTTTTATACCAGAAATTGCTGTATATCATTCGTTCAAATAACAAAAAGAAGTTCACTATATTTATTTAATGAAAATATTAAACAGAAGAGAAAACTACAAGATAAAATTAAATGAAAATAAATTACTAAGTATCAAGGAGAAAAGCAATGTAGTTTTAAAGGGTTTACTAATATTTAATAGCAGTGACAGTATATTAAAGAATTCTTGTGAGATTCTTCTACCTTGTTAAATTCTCTATACTCTTGATCTTCTTCACCTGATCTAGTAACCTTAAGAAAATCATATCAGAAACACTCATACCATTAGCTTCTTTATACTTAAATTCTTCTTGATCAAAATTAACTTTTAAATAACAACATCCATTAGAATCAATTGTAGGGTATCAATTATAAAATAAACCAGTATAAGCCATATCCAAATAAACCAAAGTTCTCTTGATACGAAAGTACAGCTTGCCAGTGGTAAATTCAGGAATCTCTAAAGTTAAAATATATTATTATACTAATATCAAAAGCTTCTGAAGATAGAATAAACATGTTTTTAAAAATCTTCAAAGAAAAAAAAATTATATCTCCTTCTATAGTTTTATATCCTTTCTAGTATTTGGCGCCATAATTTTACAATTTTATTAAACATACGTAGTAACAAAGAGTATATAATTAAAAATATTCCAAATTTAATAGCAGTAATTAATCAGTTAGGACATCTCAATTATATGTTAACATGTTAACACTTTTTTTAACGGTTCCGACCTCTAAACAGAATGAATATGCAACAAATAATTAAATAAACTATTTAATTATGTTCGCTTTACAGAACTCTAAATTATTATCTTTTCCAATCAATGATGATTGGATAACACTACTATCGTCATTTAATAGATAGTATATCAGAACTTAGAGCGCGCAGTTGAATATTCTTTTTAATTTAGTACTAAAATTAATAATATATTTGAAAATACTATATTTGTATAGTTTAATTAATGATTGTTTAAGAAGCTTCGGGTCTTTTATCATTATAAACCTATTATCAATTTTTCATAATTTTACTACTAATATATAATTTTGAATCTTTATAAGATTGGACAATAAAAAATGAAGATTTTTCTTGCGTTTACTCCGCCAATACTATCACGTGTGTAAATACATAGTACTGAGATCTGGAACTTCCCAATATTACAGATTTTTTAAAAAATTTCTATTGGAACGAATGGTAAAGTTTCGAATTTTAAATTTGACTAACTTTAAAATCAACAATGTTGAAGTTATTTTATTAAAATTTTTAATTTATGGTGTAACAACAATAAGAAGTAAATTCATACCAAAATAATTTTTATTGTAAACCTTAAACCTGGACTCAAAATTTGATGCATAAAACTCATCTTTTTTTTTTGTAATTCATATATGATTTTAAATCTTAATTGAAAAATAGTATTTGTACAGATGGATATATAGAGTTAAATATTTTGCTTTAATCTATCTAATTCTGTTTAACATTGGCATTATTAACTATATTTTACTAAGAAGTAGTTCAACTTATTGCTACATAGGCTTGATCAACAGCAAACATTTGTGTGTTTAATGATATAGTTGCATGTGGCAAAATAAGACCTTGTGTCTTATGTATGGTGAATGCAAATGTGTTTTGAAGCGAAAATTGTATTTGATGTGCTGAAACTCCAACATTATTTTGCTGATAGGATAATACTTTTTTCTGAATTGACCTCTTTGGTTGTAAACTTATACTTCCAGATCAAACTTCTACTAATACATCATAAAATAATTTATCATGTTCTTGTCTGTGAGAAATAGTTAAAAAAAGGGGATAAAATTCTTGCCATTCTGGAGTGTAGAAAACTTGTTGCCCATTAACAGGTGGAAGTTGAGCAAGATCACCAATGAGCAAAGTTGGTATTCCCACCAAAAGGAGCTGGAATATTATTTATTTTGGCAAATAATGAACTGATAAATGTTAATAGACTTGCTGATACCATTGATATTTCATCTATTACAATTACTTTAATTTGACTAAGTTCTTGTCTTTGCTGAGTATTATAATAGGATAAAGTTTCAAAATAATTTTGAGTATTTCTAATGTGTAGTGCTGCATGTATGGTTTGACCATTAATATTATTTGCTGCAACACCAGTGGGTGCCATTAATAAATATTTTTTATTTTGATTAGTTAAAGAAATTATAATCTGGTTTATCATAAATAATTTACCAGTACTCACTGAGCCAGTTAATAAGAAATAAGGATATTTAGAATATTCTTGTTTTCCCCAAGTATTCATAAGTATATTGAAAATGTCATATTGATCCTTAGAAAATGTCATAGATGAAAGATTTATTGAAATATTAGGTTGATATGATAAACTAAGTAATTGACTTTCAATTAATTTTTGTAAATCAGTATGCATTAAATTATCAATTAAATTTTGATAATTTGTTGTATACTTTTGGATATGAGATTGTGTTGAGTTATGTATATAATTTGAATTCATAATAATGAATAACTAAATTTAAGATATGTTTTAAAAAAATTTTTTGGTCATAATAAAAAAAAAGAACATGTATTTATATATAAATTTATTTGTTATATTACATGATGTTTTTTTTATTAAATATTCAATTAAATTACGTGCTAATCGTTAAATAGATTACGTGACAATTTTTAATTAAATTACATGCTGATCTTGATGGCAATTGTTAATTAAATTACGTGACAATTTTTAACTAAATTACGTGGCAATCTTCAATTAAATTATGTGATAATTGTTATATGGCAATTATATGTGACAATTATATGTGACATTATTTAATTGGATTACTGTACATAATAATAATTTAACTGACATGTCAAATGAAAAAAAATTGGCTTGGATATATTTGTCCAATTTGTGGCTTTTTACAGTTCATTTTATGACACATTGCTATAAACAATTGAAAATTTTTTTTTTTAGACAAAAAATAAAAATGTATTTTCACAAAATCCGTCAAAATCAGAATGCCAATATTCAAATAATCATCTGCTGATTTCTAAATATAAGCTAAGTAGATTTTTTACAATAGAGATTCATAGAATTTTATTATAATAGATCAGTATAAAAAAATTAATAATAATAGATACTGTATAATGAAATTTTTTTGAGATTTTTTTTTAATAACAATAGATCAATATCGTAGAATAGATAGATATAAAAGATTTTTAGGGAATTTTTTTTACTAGATTGGTATAATACAATGGATTGATTTAATAAATTTTTTTGTGATTTTTTTTAATAAGAATAGAATGGTAATAAACAATTATTAACTTATTAAATTAATAATTGTTTTTTAGTAAGATATTTTTCAGTAATACTACTACTAATATGTACTAATAAATAACTTAATAAGTTATTGATAAAAGATTTTTTTATAAATAGATTATATTTAATGAAATACATAAAAAAATTTTTGAGATTTTTTTTTTTAATAACAATATATCAATTTTCTGAGAGTATTTTAATAGTAATAGATCAGTATAGTAAAATGAATAGACATAAAAATTTTTCTGAATTTTTTTTTAATAAATGATTGATATAAATAGTATATTTTATGGAATTTTTTTTTAACAATAAAGTTAATAGATTAGTATAAAAAATTTTTTTGATAACAATAGAATAGTATAGTGTAATAGATAGATATAAAAAATTTTCTAAGATTTTTTATTAATATAATAGCTAGTGTACTTTTGGATACAATGAGTAAAGTTATTTTTAAAAGTATAATTTATTTTTTATTAAATTAATAAAATTATTGTAAAATAGTATTTATATGTACAGATGGATACATAGAGTTAAACTTTGCTTTAATCTATCTAATTCTACTAACATTGCATTATCTACTTTTATTGCATCATGATCAAATGAGCGAATTTCTAAATTTTGCCATGAAGTAGCTCGACTCATTGCTACATAGGCTTGACCAACAGCAAACATTTGTGTGTCTAATGATACAGTTGCATGTGGTAAAGTAAGACCTTGTGTCTTATGTACAGTTAATGCAAATGCATTCTGAAGTGGGAATAGTGTTCGATGTGATGGAGCTCCATTAAAATTAAAATAAGCTGTTGTTTTTTCTACTACTACTTGATTTATTCCAGATTTTATAGGAAAAACTACTTCTATATGGTTTTCATCTATTAGTTTAGTGATTACACCAATTGATCCATTGCAGAGTTCTTCATTAAATAACTTATTTGTTAAAAACATAACTCTTGCTCCTTCTCTTATTATTAATTCAGATGGAAGATTAGTGTAATGTCTAAATTGTTTGTCATATTCTTTTGGCATGCATCGTGTATAATTGATGTAATCATCAGCTATTGATATTAAAGTTCCTGAAGAAATATCTTTAAGAATACTAGGAAGAAATTCACATATTAAGTTATTAATTGAATCAGCTTCATGTCGAAATCCATTAATATATGTAGTATCAATTGAAGCCACATTATTTTGCTGATAAGATAATACTTTTTCTTCAATTAATCTTTTTGTTTGTAAACTTAAACTTTCAAGTCGAACTTCTTCTAATATATCATAACATAATCTATCATTTTCTTGTCTATGAGAAATAGTTAAAAAAAGGGGATAAAATTCTTGCCATTCTGGAGCATAGAAAACTTGTTGCCCATTAACAGGTGGAAGTTGAGCAAGATCACCAATGAGCAAAGTTGGTATTCCACCAAAAGGAGCTGGAATATTATTTATTTTGGCAAATAATTGACTAAGTTCTTGTCTTTGCTGAGTATTATAATAGGATAAAGTTTCAAAATAATTTTGAGTATTTCTAATATGTAGTGCTGCATGTATGGTTTGACCATTAATATTATTTGCTGCAACACCAGTGGGTGCCATTAATAAATATTTTTTGTTTTGATTGGTTAAAGAAGTTATAAGCTGGTTTATCATAAATGATTTACCAGTACCCGCCGAGCCAGTTAAAAAGAAATAAGGATATTTAGAATATTCTTGTTTTCCCCAAGTATTCATGAGTATATTGAAAATGTCATATTGATCTTTAGAAAATGTCATAGATGAAAGATTTGTTGAAATATTAGGTTTATGTGATAAACTAAATAATTAATTTCCAATTAATTTTTGTAAATCAGTGTGCAATGAAATTATTAAATTGTCAATTAAATTTTGGTAATTTGTTGTATACTTTTGGATATGTGATTGTGTTGAGTTATGTATATAATTTAGAGTTAATGAATACTCTTCAGGAAATACATCTTCAAATCGAGCTTTATATGTTGAATAATGTTTCTTTAAATCAGTTTTACTTTGGGCAGGTATTCTAAGTAATAGTTGTTGATAAAAAAAGGATTCTGAATGTTCAGCAGTTAAATGTTGAAAACGCACAAGAATTTCTTTTTGCCATTTTCTTACAAATCTAATTTTTTTATCAATATAATATATTCCATTTGCTGGTTGTTTATTTTGTATAACATAATTACAATGATAAAAAGGATAAATCATATTACTAAATTCATTATCAGTAGGTCTATCAAAATATTTATCAATTGCATCATCCCAGTATGGAGATAATTGTTCTTCTTGTTGTAATACATATGGTGGTTTAACTGATTTATTTCTTACTTCAGGAGGAATAGAAGGAAGAAATTCAATAGCAATTGTTGATCTGCATATTGAATATCCAAGTAGAAGTATCATTAATTCCATAGATCCAAGTCATCTTGCTAAAATATGTTTTCGAAATGCATCAGGTTCAATAATATCAAAATATTCTGAAGGTTCAGATTTTGTTACATATTTAGTCATATATTTGGCAAATTGATGTGTTGTTACATACTGAAAATTTGCATGTCCATTCCATAAAAATAGTGTTGGTGCATGATATGGAACAATATATAAATCTTCTTCTTTAGTACGACAATAATTAAAAAAGAAAATGAAAAAAACAAAATACTAACCTTTCGTATTCTTAGCAGCCCACCCAAATCGCAGTTCTGAAAGAAGAGATCGATCCTAAAGAAATAAGAATATTGTAAGTAAAGAAAATAATAAAATTAAAAAAAGAAAGTGAAAAAAAAAGAAATATACTGACCTTTCGTATTCTTAGTAGCCCACCCACCAGAATCGCATTTCTGAAAGAAGAGACCATTTCTAAAGAAATAAGAATATTGTAAGTAAAGAAAATAATAATAAAATTACAAAAACAAAACAAAAAAAAAAGAAATACTAACTTTTCGTATTCTTAGCAGCCTACCAAAATCACAGTTCTAAAAGTGACCATTTCTAAAGAAATAAGAACAAGATAAGTAAAAAAAAAGATAATAAAATTAAAAAAAAATGAAAAAAAAGAAAATATACTAATCTTCCATACTCTTGCATTTCTAGAAGTCTCATCTTTTTTTCTACATGAAATGTAATGTTGGTGTTAGGTTTGATATTAAAGGTGTTAGATCTCAATAAATTAGGGGTTGTCAACTGTAGTATATGTTATTGAAGAAGGTGTTCCCAGAAGAAAAAAAAATAATTAAAAAAAACTAGGTGCTTGAGGATATGTTGAACGTTGTGTAGTGGATGTGTAAGATGTAGTGGTATTTCTATTGATAATTCACAAGTAATGTAATTATGAATAATTGTATTGCTTTTACTTAGTGATCTCACTTGTTTGTTTTATCGCTTTACAATATTTTCAATTCAATTTTTTCATTTTATTATAATATATAATACTCATTTTCAAATTATTTAGTTACCAACTGTTTTTAATTAATACCTTTATATTTTAATAATAATAAAGCAAAGTAAAATAATCAAATAATCAAAGTAAAATAAATAATAACAAAGAAAGATGACATCGCAGTACAAAAAAAATACAATTTCTCGTTTGTTATTTGTATTTATATGATAATTATTTAAATTAATGGATTTGAAAAGCATGAATAACTTTAAAAACTAAGCAAAATATTTTATAATCATAAAGCATTTTTTTTTGCTTTCATTTTAGATGAACGCACTGGATGTTTTTCATATATAATACACAAATTGAATAACAGAGATTATTTTGAAACAGATTTAAAGTAATGATAAAAAAACTTCAATTTGGAATTAATTATACAAAAGTAATAAAATTATAGAATTGTTAATTTTGGCTAATAAAAATAAAAAACAAGTTTGCATAGAAAAATTTAACTATAATTGCTAAATTCATTTTTTATTCTGCAGTTTATCATATGTACAGTAGGTCAAAAAGGAAAAGAAATGCTGATTACATAAAATTTATATAATGATCCTGTTAAAAATTATAACATAAATGTAATGTTGATATAATAATGCTATTGAAGCAACTAAT
>QZLH01000431.1:36172-87920 GCA_003833135.1 Oehlia diaphana | reverse complement strand
GTTTAAAATTTTATATTAAATAATACTATAATTTTTATAATTTTAAATTCAAAGTTAACGATCTCCGCATCCAGTGATTCGATATTTATGATCTTTACGCGGTTGGATTCAGCTCATCGAGAGGATTCCAATGATATGTATTTCATATCTGTAGCATCAATATTGACGGAGTTATTCACGTTTAAAATTTTATATTACATTATAATTATAAAAATCACATGACTATCGACCATTTCGACTTTAATTTCGACTTTTGTCCTTTCCAAGTCGAAATATTTCTACTTTTGGGCTTTAATTTTGACTTCATGTATAGATAAAACTTTAGATTAATACTATTACACTTTCTCTTGATTCACTCAGAAAATCAAAAAATAGGTCAAGTATTAAAAACAAATTTAAAGATTCCAACAACTTTTAGAAAAAGAATCCTAACTTTAAAGATAAAGCTACAGGTACCAACTGGATTCCTCTGACTACTCATGACAAGATTTAGAAAAGAAGAAAAACAACTCAAAAGGCACTTTCAACCAGAACTGCAAGTTTATATATATATGTATTATATATATAGTGATAAATAAATAAGACTAAAAAAAGCCCTAGGATCTCTAAGAGAAAACTTTATAAGGAAGTAATAGAATTAAAGGAGATGCTAAAGAAGCTGATAGATAGAATTTAAAATGGGTAACCTACTTTCAGTCTATATATGAGAAGTTAATTTCTTATTTTTTATAGATATAGTTTTAATTTTTATTTTTTATAGATAGAAATTTTTGTTTCTTTCAGAATTTTTCCTTATACTGATTAATTAGTATGTGGATTTAGAATAGAGTTTTTTTACATCTATTGCTAACTACCAATTCCTTTTTTTTAGCAATTCTTTTGAGTATAATAATAAAAATATATATATATATATAATATTGAAAAAATTTTAAAATTTATTTAATTAATAAAAGTTTTTAAAAAATATATACTAATAAAAAATATATATATAATATAAAGTAAAGCATAAATAGTTAAATAAAATGAACTAGACAATAAAGTCAAAATAAAGAAAAAACTATATTCTAAATATGGAATAGTAAATCCAAAATCTTGGCTAAATTTTATTATATAATAATATGATAATAATAGAAATTAAATACTGTATTTTTTATTTTTTTATATAAAGTAAAAGTTATTTTGCATCAGTTACTAAAAACAATTTATTATTTAAAAACATTACAAAATCAAAAATTTTCGAATTTGAATAAGTAGTCCCTTTATTATTTATTATGGTATAAGAGATATAGTATAAAATAAATCTGATAGATCAGAAAATTATATGTACATTAGATATGGCCAACAGATCATTATTTACGGACTTTTTTTGTTTCCAAGTCTATCATCCTTTGGTTTTTTAGTTTTCTGAGAGGGAATGCCTACACCAATTTCATTATCATTCTCTGATAATCTTTTCTTTCTATTTTCAATATTTGATTGAGGGATTGGTAAAGGTTGTTTGATAATTTTAGCAAAAGGGTCAATTTCATCTGAAAAAGTTTGGACATCTTTGATCTTGTTATTCTTGTTATTCTTGTTATTCTCACTATCTTTTATATTCTTTTCCAACCCATTTCTTTCAATGGCACTACCATTAGAGCCATCATCACAATCATCATCATCTTTTTCTGAATTGCTATCAATAATTGATGAACCACTTTTTGAATCAGTTCCATTTTTAACATCATCATCATCTTCATCTTCCTCTTCCTCTTCCTCTTCCTCTTCCTCTTCATCTTCATCTTTATAAGGATCATTTTTACTTGTCTTGCTTATATTACATAAGAACTCTAAAGTTTCCCACTCTTTTCTACTTTCCACATCATCTTCATTATCTGTGAAATCATCTTCCCAACCTCCATTTGCCAAATCACTAAGATCTTCATCATCATCACCTTGCTGTTTTGATGATTCTTGTATTTTTTGTACTTTATCATCTACTTCATTGTTAAGATATTTGGATTCATTTGAATTAATTTTAAGTGAAGTTATATTAGAAGTTATGATGGAAGTGTTATTTTGTGATTTTTTGGCTGACATTTTAAGCATAAAGCAATATGATATTATTGTTGTTGTTCAAATTTGCTATTATCGATCAAAAAAAAAAGAAGGAATTTAATGAAGGTTAGCAGGTAAATAGGAGGCTTTATTTTAAGATTTTTTTGTTTGTTCCGTAACGAACAAGTTTTTACTTGCTTTTCTTTTTTCACATGAAATTTAAAACACAAATTATATGATGTCTTACCAATTTTAACAGACAATAAACATTGATTAATAATTCGGACTTTGTAATATAAGCAACAGATATTTAATTACTATTTTTGTTTTTTTTTTCTTTCTTACTTTGATATCAAAATTATTTTATTTGTAAAATGTTGTACAGTAAATAATTTCTTATGTAAATTGAATAAATCCTCTTTCGATAAAAAAAAAAATAATAATTTTTTGTTTTTTGTTTTTTTTTGAGAAAAAAAATAATTATTACCGAAACAAAAGTTTTTTTTCTCCTTTACGGTCACAAAATACTTATTACTTTTTTAGTCCAAATACATAAATAAAAAAAAATTTTAAGATTTACAAATATATATATGTAATGATTAACGTGCTCTATTCTTTATTTAGTTTCATTAATTACTATATCTAATCACTATTAAGGTATTTACCTAATAAATTATCAGACCAATCCAAATTAATTCGATTTACCCTATGAAATTTTTTTTTTTTTTTCCTAATTATTTAATTTAAAAATAACTTTCTTTTAATAATATAATAAAATGTCTTTGTTTTCTCGTTTTATTACAACTTGGAAACATGCAAGATTTCCATGGCGTACTAGATTTTATGTGGGTTCAGATCATTTAGGTAATGATTATTATGAAAGTACTAGAAAAATTAATGGTAGAACGAAAAGAATGGTTGAAATAAAAGGAAAACAAGATGAAATTTTTGATTTTTTTAGTAATGAAATACCTGGTAATTATTGATTTTGATTTTATCTAATATTGAATTATTTTTGAATTGAATTAATTAAATTGATTTGGAAAATTAACTAATTTTTTTTTCATTTTTTTTCATTTTTTTTCATTTTTTTTTTAAGTACAATGGAATAGTTGGTTAAGACATACAAGATATGATTCACCTACAATAGAAGTAATTTAATGAAATTCAAAATTTATTAACCTTTATTTAGAACCTCCCCCGAAATATATAGACCATTTTTTTATTTTTATTTTTTATATTTTTTATATTTAAACAATTTAATATTGAATATTATGCTGTAGATTATAATTGGATCACTGATTCAATTTTTGTAATTGACAATTTTACTATGATGAATACGCAAACTCAATACCTTACCTATCTATACATATATATTTTGGAGTCCTTTTAATTCCTAAATTATTAAACGATTTGATTTATGTATATGTGTAGGAAATCGTGTTAGCTAATAAACGACGCGATTTGATTATTGAAAGAGCAAAAAAATTGGATCAAGAATATGAAGAGGTAAGGAAAATATTAATATTTATAAATCAGATATTTTGAATATTTATAAAATTTTACTAAATCTAATTTTAGCGAAAGGCAAACGATGATTTGATGAAAAGTCAACAAGAATCTAAACCAGAAACTGAAGGTACAATATTTTACATATATTCTATTATTTTTTAAATTCATTATTTTATAATTCTTATTAAATATAATTTCATTTATAATCAAAAATTGAAAACAGGAGACAAAAAACGTGAATTTCTTTTTAGGCCTCCAACAATACCTAGTGATGATTTTGAACCTGAAACTTGGAATCCAGCTTTCAAGAAAAAGTAAATTGTTATAAACAAAACATTTAAATGAATTATATATAAATAAAAAGGTTTAATTTTATGAATAAATTCAAAACTTAATATTAGAATATTTTTTATTATAATTAATTGAATATTGTATTGCTAAAAACATGGTTTGTAGAGAAATCATGTGATTCATCTGATTAATCATTTTATCATAAAATTTCAATTCCCTTAAGGGGTTTCGTAATGTTTATCATTATCCATTTTCTCTACATAAATTTCACTTACGACGTGGAATGCATAATAATTTTATTTACAGATTAATGTTTGCTATTATTTTAAATGTTCGTCTCATTTAATACTTCACGTTTTGCCAATGATTTAATGATCAATACAAAATTTCTTCTCGATTCTGAGGTAATAAAGGCTCTCTAAGATCATTTCGCGAGTTGGCAATTCTACTTCTAGTTGGTCTTGAACCAATTCCAGTTCTAAGTAATTCAAGAGAATTTCCGCCATATCTATTCCATATAATAAAAATAATTATAAATTCTGTAAGAGCTAATATATTACAAGTAATGGATAAATTTTTTGTTTTCCTTTGATGAATAGCAACTCCAAGGAGTGCCCTATATATGTTTTTTATAAAAAAAAAAATTGTTAATTGATTAATTACTAATTAATTAAAAAAAAAACTTTTGCAGTAAGTAAAATTAATTTTAAAACATATACCAAGCAATAGTAAAACTAAATACACCATCTCTTTTCCCATGACTAAATACACCAGTAATACACCAACATATACCAATTATAGCCAAAAGCCAAGCTAATACGACGGCGATATTAGCATATTCATCATGTTCATAACCTGGAGCAAAAGCGACGAATCCATTATGAAATAAACTTAACCAAGAAAAAGCTGAAAACATTGCAAAAGGGATATGGGTGGACTTAACAATCTTATTTGCAACAGAAGATGGAAGATGATTTGGTGTATATTTTGTCATTAACCAATTATGAGCCATTGATGTAGATATCAGAATCAAGAGAACAAAGATTTCTGAGACAATAAAATTCTCGCGTATCTATATAAAATACCAAAAAAAAACAATTATTTATAAAGTATTTATCAGTTTCGTAAAAATCATATAATTTACCCAAAAAAATAGCCATCCACACAAAAACAAATTACTAAGAGAGAACCACCAACTAACACCATTTTCCACTACACTCTGTACAATATGAATATTACTAAATTGAGCGTAAAAAGCAAAGCCAAATTGTAAAATATATATAATAAACCAAAATATTCCAACAAAAATTAATGAAGGAGTAAAATAAGTAGGATTTTTATTGCTTATTTCACCAACATTCGGACGAGAAAACACCATAGAATAAGAATTTGAAAAGAAATTTAACAAGATCGTTAAAACATTAAATACACGCAAAACTTTTAATTTATTTGACGGAGGATGAACTGCTGTTAATTCTATATTCGAAGGAACAGGAGGCATCATTTATAAATATGAACTTTGATAAATATTTATATTAGTGTAAAGAATTTTGGTGAGAAGAATTTTGGTGAGAATAATTTTGATAATTAAAAAAACATGTTAATGTAGGATGATCCAAACTGAATTAATTAATAATTTTCTTAATATACCAATAATAGTTTAATTAGTTTAATTAAAATTAAAATATTAAAATATAATATAAATTAGATAGATATTATTGTATATAAACTATAGATGGAATACGTCGAGAATTAGGAAATGAACGAGGATTAGGAAGTGTATGAAACGATTGCATATTTGTAGGGTCTCCTAAATAAATTGAATGTTTTCTATCATCATGAGTAAAATTTGAAGGAAGAGTAGAAAATTTAATGGCAGATTCATTAAGTGATTGTATTCGAGGATGAGATTTTATTATCCTTGAATAATGATTATTAACAGGAGTTGGTAATGGTATATTATTTGCAATAAAATGAATGATTCTATCAAGAGCTGTTTTGGAACGTTTACCAAATACATCTATAAACATTGGATAATCATGAACCATATCTTCATCAGTTTCAACCGTAACATCAGGATGTTGACCGTCTAGTGAATCATAAATATGATCATTACCGAATGATTTATAAGCCTTCTTTGATTCAATACATTTTTGGGCGAACTTTTCAATATCATCCTTAAAAATTTCTTTACCACCATAAGAAATGAATAAAGGAGGAAATTTTGCCATGATTTGATGAGGGATATGTAAAGGGCTAATAAATGGATCTTTATAAGGATTTTCTTCCTTTGTGGTAAATGCAACCGATTGATGTAATTTTATATCTAAATTTTCACGTTTTATACGTAAATTTTCATCTGAATCGACGTTAAGAGTTTCATCTTCAGTAAAACTGTCAAGAACACGAGAATTTCTTGTTTGAATTTTTGAACCTCTTGATCCACGATTTCTTGCTTTAATTTCACTATTTCTTTTACTACCACTTAATCTTCTACTTAATTCTCTACTAAGTCTTTTAAGATGAGAATTCCCTTCAAAATCAATAAAGTCAAAATTATCTTCAACTTTATCTAACCAATCCAAAATTATTTCTTTTCTGATTTTTGGTTGTTGTTGCGGTAATTGATCTTTATTACGTGATGGATTACCTTCTTTACCGTATATGTAATATTCTGCAGCAAATTGGCAAAGATGAGGTGGTACCCAATCAAATTCAGCGTTTGTAGAAAATGAAGATGAATCACATGATAATTCCACCCAAGGTGATACTAATATCCCCCCAAGTGGTAACGGAGTCTGAGTCGTTGTGGATGAATCATCCGAATATAATTTATGTAATAAAGCTAATGTTAATCCACCTCCAGCAGAATCACCGCATAAGAATACATTTCTACTACCCGGGATACCACTATTAACTAACCAATTATAAGTTCTTTCCACGCAATTTAAACCATTAGGGAATGGATCTTCAGGAGCTAGAGTATAATCGATTGCTAAAACTCTAACATGTTTGTTATATCTTTTGCGTAATTTTCGTAACAAATAACATAATGATCTTAAACCAATTAATGACGATAATGCAACATAACCACCTCCATGTAAATATAATATTGTTGCCTCACATTCTTTTTGTTTATATTTTACTGGACCTAACCAATATCCTTCTTCTACTCCTATCCTTGTGGTGACTTCGGAATCTAATGAACGAAATGGTTCAGAACATCGAAATACCTTCAATAATAGTTCCACAAACGATCCAGATTTACGTAATGTCTTTAGTGGTGATTTCATAGTCCATTTTACTGAACGAAGAATTGTTTCTTGATAAATAGATAATGAATATGTTGGATTCTCCATAATATAATGATCAAAAAATACTTTTGGATATAAAAACACTAGGACAATGATAAAAATGAGAAATTATTATTAATCATATATTCATATTAAAGTAAAATAATTTGGATAAATTAAACTTACTTCCATAAAATAACGCTCCTAGAGGACCTCGACTGTAATTTGATTAAAAAAAAGAAAGAGCAATTAATTACTTTTTAGCTACTTTTATTTAAATATATATTTTTATATTATAATTACTTGATAATAGGCCAAAACGATTTATTTTCAAATTTTTTGCGTAATTTTTCTTGTCTTGCTGCTGTCCTTTCTAATTCTGTGTTCGCTGCTTCTCTATTCACTTTCACTATTATTTTTTCGGACATAATGAAATTTTTATATTATGTATATAGAATATCAGATGAGTTATATAATTTTTCCTTTTTAAAAAGAAATAAGGTTAGGAAGAAGGTAAAGAATGAAAAAAAAATAAAGGATAAAATATTCTTTTAAAGTGGTTGGCCTTTTATAATGAATGACGATTAATTCTTTTATTCTTATTCTATTTAATATTTAATCTGAGAATATAAAAAAAAAAATCACATAGTGATTGACGAAATATAGATGGACGGAATTAAAAACCTTTCTTAGCTTATTCACTTAAATTTACATTTATCTTCAAAGAATTGATTAGCTTAGAACTATGGGTCCTAGCCTAGAAAATATAGAAACGATTAACCAGGAACCTGTCACTTTAAGCGGACCTTTATTAAATGACGAAACTTTATAACAATGAAATAATCGAACTTCATGAATTGATTGATTTATTAAAGATATACAAATAAAAGTTCAGAAGCTCTAAAATATTATCATTTTGAAAGCCAACATAAAGTATAAAGGAACATTCCTAGATGATAGATTTAACAGATAATTCAAATGAAAGATTATACTTAACGCCAAACTCTGAAATCAACAATTTTTTTAAAAATTTACCAATTGTGTATAAGTTTTGGTGATTTTTTCCAAATATACGGCATTTTTTATATGAAGCCGTAAATATAATTGATCACCGGATCCGAGAGCATCACAATCATCATCAAAAGTTAAAAATCTTTGTATATTGCCTCCTTATTTCCTATTATAAGAATTATTCCTTTGCTTATTTGTAATTACAACAAAAGATATTCCCGATTAAATTTATCTAAATTCATGCCATTTTTGCCATTCTTGATAATGAAAGGAAGAAATAGGCGTGTGAAGTGGGCGTGATAATAAGGGGGGTAATAATGATGATCATTTAGTTTATTTTATACGCAGTTTTAATTTAATCCAAAATTGACGTAAAAGCATTGTTTGCGCATTTTGGGTATTATATATATATCATTTTTGTTCTTCGCCATGGATATGAAATTTTATTAATAAACTTTATGAAACCAAAGAAGGTTACGACAAGGCCCCTGAATACGCCACAGTTTTGTTAGTGAGACTTTCGCGGACAAATGATCGCTTTCGTACAAACCAGTTTTACAAATCCGTACATTTTTGAAATTTATAGTTATATTATTCCGATTTTTCTTTGACTATTTTTAAACTCCTGATTTGATTCTATAGATGAATATGAATTTGAATTATTACTTTTGCCGGAATTCATGCTTATGTTATTGGAAAAGAAAAAAAAAATGATACATGATCCCCTTAATTATGGAGTGAATCTGTACGCGGAGGTAAAAATTCATTGCAAGTTGTACGCGGAGTCAATTTTATTGTAAATCCCTATAACAAAGTAAATCATTATAAGTTGAAATCCGTAATTTAAACTTTCCGATCCGTATATAACCTTTAGTTACACATATTCAAGAAATCTTGTAATCAAAAATAGGTTTGAAGTTGTCGAATTAACTTATTTTTAAATAAATTATGGGATTTTTGTATTGTATTTCTGATTGCTTATTAAATCCACTAAATTTCTTACTTAATTCCTGCTATTTTAAAGATAATGATGATTTTTTGTACTGATGAAATTACAGTAGCGGTCATAAATAACTAATCCCTATAATTTCTGATAACACTAACCCTGATACACAAGTGTAAATTCTGTGTCTCAAAAAATGTCCCTTTCAATATTTTCTACATAACCAGGGAATTTCCCTTTTATAGGTATTATACTTAAAATAAGTGTCAAGTTTCTGTTGAAAGCAAACTAGTTTATTAAATTCCAGTTGAAAAATCTAATCGACATCATACAAACTAATAATTATATACACATCAAGGTTAGCATCAATTTTAAAAAATTTTGATGGGTGTTATTCATATCATTTAACGTCAAATTCCCCGAAGTCAGACGTGCCCATTTCCCAAACTGGATCATACTTGAAATAAATTCTCAACGCAATAATTCCTTAATCTTTGTTATTATTTATTGTCATTTATGATGTAACTTTACTGAATTACTGCGTAATAGATCATCATTTTTTTTATGATTCTCATATATTTTCATGATCTTTCATCATGAGGTCAATCCAAAATGGAAATAGATCCTAAAATAATTATTAACTTTTGTTATTTACAAAAATTTGCGATTTTACGTGGCGGACAGAAAATCTCTTGTATATCAAATTCAGTAAAATGTCCGTTAGAGATATTAGTATTAGGGAAATTGAAGCTTCGGGAAATGGGGATAAACAATCGGAGAATATGACTTCGGGAAAGATATATTTGGAGACTGTAATCTATTTTAAACCATTGTTTAATACATTTTAGTATATAAAAGTGTGATAAAATAGTACCGATCAACTTCATGATTGTAATACAAGTACTGTATATCTTTCCAGATAAGAAATTATATGATTAATAATTATATGAAACTAAAGAAGGTTACGATATGAAATATATGCTGGTGATGACCCGAATTTAAATGTTCATTCATTCGTATTAAAAACACAATCCGAATTTTAAAAGAGTCCAGTAACGCACATGACATCATATGGCCTATATGACTTACAAGATTCATAAGTCATTTGTCATTTATGACTTATTTGTTTCTATTTTAGGAATAATTTTTAACGAGACGAGATTTATTAAGGTGGACATGTGGGCAGAAGCCCAAGATATTAACAAATGGAATAAAAATGATTTTACAGTATGGAAAGAAGACTAAACAGATTTATCTCATTAGTTATATTTCTTCGGAAGATTATCAAATGATTTGGTTACACTATAATTTAGCAAATATATTAATATACAACTTCCAAGATATTGGTCAAATCTCAACATTTTAAAATCTTTGGTAGTTGGATTGAAAAGAAAAAAAATAGTAGATTATAATAAAGTTGGATGTATTCCTTACTACGAATTCAAATTACTTTATCTGTTAATAGAAGTGGTAATACAGCCGCAGCATTCCATGAAAAAATTATGATAATAAGGGGGCCACTATAGTTATAGTAAAAGTTACAGATTCGGATTCAGTTACAGTTAGAATAAACCTTCTAACTAATAATAAAGTAGGTTATAACTAATAATAAATATTCTGTATATTGTGGTCTCCGGTCAGTTTTATGGACCAACGTTTAGTTGGAATTTAAGTTGGCAAAAATAATATGTGGTCTAGTAAAAGTAGTAGTAATAGTAATAATAATAGTTAATTATGATTCTTATCTAAAGTTGGTATACCACAAATTACGGAGTATTTTCAAAAGAAACAATTAATTATATTAATAAACGTATAAGTATTAGACCGTGACATACCCTCTATTTCTTTAAAAATCTAAATTTTGATAAACTTATAATAGCATATATGCTTAAATGCCCCTTTAAATTTAAATTACGGTTTTCTGAAATTTTCTGACATTCTCTCCCCCCTCAAACTTTTCAGGAGCAGCCTTATAGTTCAATCACATAATATACTGTAATTGAATTATAGTAAAAATTGAAAATTATTATATTTAAACCATTATTTATATATTTTACAGTGGGTAATATAAATAGTACTGACGAAATCCTCCTCTGTTCATACAGTATACTATATATTTATCTTTTCATTGTAATTTTCTATTCTTTTTATTTTTCGTCATGAATAAGAAATTTTATGAAGAAATAATTAATAATTATAAAAAACTTTATGAAGGTTATGACGTGATAATATATGCTGGTGAAAATCAAATACAAAAGAATTTCATGCTCATTCATTCGTATTAAGAGCACAATCTGAATGGTTTAAAAAGAAATTTAATACAATAGATAGTGCCGAAAAAAAAGATGAATATTTTATTATAAATTCAAATTATTCACCTAAAATATTTGAATTTTTTTAACTCGTTTTTAAATAATTTAATAATCGAAATTCTTTCATTCTAGTAACAATTTTCTTCTCATAACTTTTGAAAAAGTTATATATATTATGGAAATATTGAATTGACAGAATTGATAGAATTACAATCTCGTGAAATTTTTGAATCAATCTTTAATCACATATATCCAAGAAATCATCATTAAAAATCATGATTTTATATTAAAAATATCCTTGAAATTATTGAATTATCTTATCAAAAAAATTTTTTAAATAAATTTTGGGATTTTTGTATTCAAGAAATTTTTTTTACTCTTTAGATGTTTCAGTTATGGGAATATACAGGATGACGCTGTTGCAGTTTTGCGATAGATTGCAATACGCTAACCTTTCAGATTTGTACCGTTACTGATAATATTGTTCATAAGGCAAGAGGGCTAAGAAGAAAAACTCTAATCCACGTTAATAATAAAGTTAAAAAATAAATAAATAATTTTAATAAAACTTAAGAAAGTTTTCATTAGACAATAAATAAAATTATACCTCATTTATAAATTCACTATTAATATCTTTTGAATTATTTGAACTTTTCAGAGCCACAAATTTATGTTGACTATTTCTTTCCCAAATTCTATTATACATTTCCCATTTGACAATATATCTTTTGCTCTATATACTTTGCAAGGAGCCGCCGAACCTAAAAAGAAAAAAAAAATGAAACATTAATAAACATTTCGTTGAAAAAATCAAAATAATAAAAAAAAACATTTCGAAGTATACCTTCAAAATATTGAATTCTGTTCGTCCAAAGACCAAGGAGCCATTCCATATATATATCTACTATTTATTTCTTTTATCAGACTAATAAAAAAAAGTCAGTTAAAATTCTCTTTTTAAGGGTATCAATATTACTAATTCAGAATGTGATTAGCGATTTATAATATAAAAAAGTTAAATTTGACTTTTTTCAATCACAATAGCTAATAGCAATTATTATCGTCTTATTGCGATGCTGTTTATGCGTTCTACATAATAAAAGTATAACCAAAAATTTGTGTAACAGTAATTCTAATATAAATTACTCACACAAATTAACTAATCATAATCATAATTTCTTGAATAAAAGTTATAAAAGTTTTTCTTGTATTAATCGCAGTTCAATATAAAATTATTGAGGGTAGGTGATGAAGGTCTACAGATTCTGGGAGGAGGAGTCCGTTATGTTCCTTCCTTTGTCATAGAAAGCAAAACATTTTTATGCCATCGTTTGCTACATATTTCTTTACGCTATGTTCACTATGTTCGCTATATTTGCTATTACGTTCACTATTACGTTCGCTATATTTGTTATGTTTGCTACCATTCACATTCGCTCTCACATTTGCTTTCATCTATATTTTACAGCATTACATCTCTGCACTTCTTCAATTTATTTTATTACTTACTAAGTGTTAAAATTACAGTATACGCTTACACTTTTTGTGTTTGTTTTTTTAGCTCAAAACATTTGTTTTTAGGTCAAGTAATGAAAGCTTTGTTGCTCTCCTAAACGATCTGTTTTTACCAGAGGAAATCTGATAGGAGTAAACAAAAAATAATTAACAGAAAGTATACATTCTATAATGGAAACAATGAATTTTTGACGTTGATACAGCGAGTAAGTATTTTTTTTCCATTGATTACAGGTTTTTCTAACATTTCAACTGAAGCTCTTAAATTATTTCATGTAATTATAATGCTTTGGACGCTCCAATGGTTCCTGTTTCCTAGTTTTAGTAAAAAGCTGGCAGCTGTCACAGATGACAATGAAGATAACAAAACTATGAAACTGACTTAGACGTTCACAACTGACTTTTACGTGACAGAATAGTTTTGTCATTAATGTGGAGCTACCAGTATGTATTTTTATCAAAATAAATTTTTTTTTAATACCTTTATTGATCACTTTTATTTTCACTTTTTATTGATAGTTGATTAGAAAAAACTTCATTTGGAAAGTTTCTAGAAATTAATTAACTTCTCTTATACTTTTTTTCTCTTATATCTTTAATTAGAAAGAGGAAGAAAAGAAGAAACTTTTTTTCTTTATTTGCTAAAAAATGTAAATGAGCACAGTAAATAAATTTTAACCTTTCTATTGCACTATCTATTGTTGATATTTTTTGCGGGATGTGGTTAATAAAAAAATGAAGCCCCACTTATGTAAAATGCATTTTAAATATATTGCATACTACTGTATATGAGAGTTGTTGTCAAATATGTAATCAAATTTGATTTATTAAAACAACACGTCCTGGCTGAGAATTCTATGTTTACCAGGTATCATGTATTCACGTATTGCTAAAGAGATCCTCAGCATGAGCTTGAAGACCTCTGCAAACTCGGATTACTTATTGAAATCCATTCTTTTCCTAAATCCTTCTATTTTAGAAAGAACTAATTACCATTTGGGAAAATTTATTCAATAAGACATTAACAAATGGAATATATAGTAATGGAAAGAAGATGAAGCAGATTTATTCCATTAGTAAATTTTTTCATATTTCTTCAAAAGATTTTCTTTTAAAAAAATATATCCTTTTAAAGAATTATTACCGAATGATTTAGTTAACAATAAATATCATTTAGTACCAACTAAAAAACCAGATAATATACAACTTTCAAGATGTTGGTCATCTATAACTCAACACTTTAAGGGCGGTCTTTGGTAATTGGATTGAAAAGAAAAAATTGTGGATTATAATAAAGTAATAAAGTCAGACGTGTATCTTACAAGTTCAAATTACTTCATCGTGCTAGTAGAGATGGTAATACGACCACAGCATTTCATGAAAAATGTGGTGACAAGGGGGACACTGTAATTATAGTAAAAGTTGCAAATTCAGATGAGTATAATCCTACGGGCATCCTTAACCTGGACTAGAAAATGTAAGATACTGTATGTAGTAATCGATTCTTACAAGAATTTTATATATGTATTAGTTATTTACTAATCTAGTAGTATATAAATGGGTTATCATCCGAAGGATTATGACCCATTTATATACAAAACTAGATCAGTAAATAACTTTTTTATCATCCTAGATATACTAATTGGTCCGCCAGTTTATAACTGGCGGAAAAAATCCTAAATACCAATTAGTAGCCAGGTGATAATTTATGTTATGATTGCATTGTTTTTATTTAGTAGAGTTATTTATTTCCTAGTTTATTTATCATATACATTATATAGAATGGTTCGATAGAGTTCTAGCAAATTCAAGTTTAGCGAATAATTCAGAAAAACCAAATTTCCTTTGATATTCCTTATTAATAAATAAATAATATGAAAGATTTTATATTAATGAACCTGTACGTTGTAAATATCATCTTGTCTAATTGGATTAAGAATTGACAAGAAAAAAAAGCTTGTAGTTGGAAATATCTCTTGTAGATTTGAATTAATTTATCTTTTCAGTAAAGATGGTAATGGAAATATATAATTAAAATCAAATCATTTCATGAAAATTGTGATAATAAAATGAATAATATATTTTCATGTAGCAAAAATTACCACATTCGAAACATTCAAAACAAATAATTGGAGGATTTAATCCATTTAAATAGGATTCAAAGTAATATTTTAAATCTACAAAAGATTATTTTCATTTGAAGGTAGAACAAAACTTTCAAAGTGCAAAAATAGGTTAATCAGCCCATTTATTGTGAGTTTAAAGCATGGTTCAATATTTGGTAAATGACTTGTATTGATCTAATAATAGATGGGATATTAATCCACGTTTGTTCTTATCCTATACCAGTAAGATTTATTGTAAAAAATTATGAACATTTCAAGCTATTAGATTTGAATCGCTTAAAAAAAATATAGATAGACTAAAGAAAGTTATACAATAATATAAAAAATAAGAATTCAATTTATATCAAAACCCACCAAAAATACGATCTGAATTGTCTTTTAAAAGGGTTTAAAGCAGGTTTATTCCAATAATTAATTCTTTATATTTTAATAAATGATTATTTAACAATATAAACCGTAGAATTTTCTGAAAAATATTTTAATGAAGTTAATATAATTATTGCAAGTTTGAATCAAAATAATTGAAAAGTTTAGTTTATTTAAATGGGAATTCAAGTAATTAGTTCCAAGTAGGGATGGCAAAAAACATGTTTTAAAATAATTTTGGCGTTTTAAAACATGTTTTAAACGTGTTTTAAAATATTAAGCAATTTACCAGCCTTTACTACGTTATACATATTTGCAATAAAAATTTAAGCACTTTATCATATAATATATATTTAGAGTATAGCCGGACCGACCTTGTTGGGAATTTTATTTTGTAATAGCTTAGTGATACTAGTGATCCTCTACTATTCGTTAAATAAAATGTGCGCTGACTCTTAAGAAAAAAAAAATAATATAATATATATTAATTTTAAATCTTCTTATATTTCATCAAATGATCTTTTAATCGATTAATAACTACACTTTTGACGAGGTGTTCTACGTAACTTTTTCAAAGTGCTTACGGACCACGAGAATTAAGCAATAATCATGCCGATCAATGTTTTAAATCAAATAAAATACGTTTTAAAACAATAAAAAACCGATTTAAATTGTTTTAAAACATCTTGTTTTAAATCACGTGCCATCCCTAGTTCCAAGTTTAATCATAATCGATACATATTAAAAACTGATAAAATTTCTTTTTCACTATACGAGAGAGCATACAGTATATAATTTTGATACGATATTTTTTCAGATTTCATATGAATCCCAACCATCTAATGAATATTTTGGTATAGTAATATATATAGTTCTTATCCTAAAATATATTAGCAAATGGTATTTTTTTAATCATAAAAATTCTCACCAATATTAAATAATTATAAAGATTTCCAAAAAGCGTTATTATAAATAGCACTGACGTACATGTAGTTTACCGTATTTATCAGATTTGCATCATGGGCAAGAAATTATATGAAGAAATAATTAAAAAAAAAACTTTTTAAAGATTATGATGTAAAAATATATGCTAATGAAAAATCAAAAATAAAAGAATTTCATGCTCATTCATTTGTACTATTAAAAACACAATCCGAATTTTTTTAATAAGAAATTTACTACAAAAGATGATGTTGAAGGAAAAAGATGATTATTTTAAAATAATTCACCTAAAGTAGTTGAATATTTTTAAGGACTTTTCAACTCATTTTTAAAGAATTTTTTTAAAAGATTGAAATTTTTTTTCTTTCGTCTAATGACAATTTCTTCTTATTAACTTTTGACAAAGTTATATATAATGGAAGTATCGATTTGATAAAATTACAATCTCATATGATATTAAATCTTTTATTATTACAAGAATTTTGAAATTCAACCTTTAATTGCACATATTGTTTGAAAATCATGAAGATTTTATAATCAAATTACTTTAATTTATCAAAGTTTTTTTTTTAATGAATTATGAGATTTTTGTATTTAAGGAATTTGTTTTACTCATTAATTGCTTATTGAAATCCATTAAATTTTCTTTCCTTAAATTATGCTATTTTAGAAATAACTAATTACCTTTTGGGAAAATTTATTAAAGTGGACGTGCGGACAACAATCTATCATTCAACAAGACATTAACAAATGGAATAAAAATGATTTTACAGTAATGAAAAGAGGATTAAATAGATTATTTCATTAGTTGGATTTTATAATATTCGGAAGATTTCCTCTTAAAAATATATCCCTTTAAAGCATTATTACCGAAAAATTAACAATATACTTTAGTACCAAATCATAAACCAAATACTAATATACAGCTTCCGAGATATCCTTGCTCAACTATAATTAAATCTCATCACTTAAAAACTTTTACTAGTTGGATTAGTTGGATTGAAAAGAAAAAAAATAGAGATGATCACAACATTTCATGAAAAATGTGATAATAAAGGGGGCCACTATAGTTATATCTGAACAATAGTTGGAGGATGCAATCCACTTCAATGGGATACATGTAATAGTTACAAATCTACTTAGTTTTATACTTTCATTTACAAATAGAACAAATCTTCAAAAGCGCAAAAGTAGGTTATAATAATGGCATATATTATGGTTTAGATTATAGTCCGACATTTTTGGTCATGAACTTTATATTGTTTATATAATAAATGGGGTAGTGGTTCACTTTCTACTTATCCTAAAGCTATTAGATTTGTCTAATAATTTGGAATAATTGAATCGTTTAAAAATTAGATTTTTTATCGTTTAAAGATATAAATAGAGCTTATAAAAAATTTGTGTATAAGATTAGTTATAAGTTTACATTATTATTTGATAAAAAACTGGTCCCGTTATTACCATCTCAGCCTTGAAGGGATTCGTGCCGAAGCCCGAATAAAGTAATAGTGACAGCCGTCCACTTGTGGCCAGCAAATGAGCAGGGTACGTATCTGTTAAGAAATCATCTGCTAATTTATAAAAAAAATCGTAAATTATGGGTTTGGGATTTTGTGAAGATCAGGAAATTCTTGAAAACAAAAAATTATATAGATCTAATCAATTTATACATTGTTATCATTTTGTTATCAATATGGTTTACTGTGTGTACAAATGATTTCAATACTATAAATTGTTTGGTTTATGGCTTAACGTTTGGTGGTATTATTGTCAACGTAATGGTATTTGGGCAAACTACTTTACATTCTATATTCTAAGATTAGATTTAATGTGAAATATTACGATCAATTTTATCACTTTATCGGGTTTTAGAGTTTTGAAATATATGAAATATATCGGGTTTTTAATATATCGAGTATTGAAATATATCGGGTTAGAAGTATAAACGAAAATTATAAGCGAAAAATCATAACTTTAATCAAGTAACAAAACAATAATTAAACCCATTTATCTCTGAAAGAGAAATAAATCATTTTATTAACTGGTACTGATGTATTATTATCAGATTCTTAAATTGATAATTTTCTTGAGAAAATTCTATATATAATTTATATTAACTTTCTAGAATGATATAACACCAACAGAAATAAATCCAACAATGGCAACCCAACTCAATTTTCCAGGACCAATTGGTTTTGAAGAATAACCATCATTAGTCTTAGAAGTAGATGACGAAGAAGCAGATTCAGAAGGGTTAGCAGGTTGATCAGTAGGTGTACCAGAACCAGGTAAAGTACCTTCATAAAACAAATAATCAGCTTCGTATTGAACAGGTTGTATAAAACCATCAATATATTGTACCCCGCCTATGAAATGAAGAATAATATTAATAGATAGGTTTAATATAATAAATAAATTTCAATAAATTATTGTTATTTACATTGATCCGTAGGAGGGGCAGCACCACCATTTGTATTTATTTTAAGGATATATGATATCTTGCTAAGTCTGCCTGCTTCACTCCTAAACTTTTTTTTTTTTTTTTTTGAAAAGATAATGTTAATTTATAAGCTCAATACTTTTAATACATAATACAATTATTTTACACTCACTGTGGCGACATTTAATTCCCAAGGTATATTATTAGTACTTTGGGGGGAATCAGCAGAATTTACGACCTTAGCAATTACTTGGCTATTATCACTTGGAAGTAAGGAATTCCAAGTATAATTTCCACCCTGAGTAGCTAAGTAAATTATAATAATTCGTTAGGTTTAAAGATGATAAAATAATAGTAAATAATAATGGAATTGAACTTACGCGTCTTGGTTGTATTGTGTTGTACTACTACAAAAGCGGGATCAAAATGTTGTTGTGTATCACTTTTATCGTTGATGAGCATAGCTTCAGAATCAACTATGATGAAAAATAACACGTGATTCATAAGTAAAAGTAAAAGTAAAACGCGTTAAAGAAGGGAATTTAAAACTTACCATGTAACCATTGTTTGGAAGTGGAGACACATTGATATTTTTGATTTCCACGCGCGTTAAGCACGAAAGCAAAGTTATTTCCTTTTGGCACAAGAAGACCTTGTGGTACTGATGATAAATCAGGTTCCTCTAATTTGAAATTAGGGTTATTATTATTTGGACATAATATAAATGTTAAATAAATAATATTTTACTTGTTATAGTTCCGATAGTGGTAGGTATTATTCCAGGAGCAGCAGGACCTGGAGCTGGAGCAGGAGTTCCTGGAGCTGGAGTTCCTGGAGCAGGAGCTGGTGCTGGATCTTGACATGAGACAAAATCGACAGAATTTAATAAACTCAAAGCTAATAAACTAACTAAAATTATCATAAAATTAAAATGGTTCATCTTAAAGTTATAAAGTCTTTTACACGGTAAAATTTATTAAAATAAAGAAATATTCAAAAAAAAAATAAATAAAAAAAGATTATTACGATTATTATTTATTATTATATAAGAGTAAAAAATTAAATTATTAAAAAAAAAATGTAAAGAACAAGTTTTTCTTTTTCGTGTCTAATGAAATTTAAATGAAAAATCCCATCACGGAAAGAAAAAAAAAAACCCTGATTCTTTAACGGCTATTTTTATAATGGGTAAAGTTTAAATATAGAAAAAAGTAAACATTGTTTAAAACGGATAACGGGAGAGATTAAACACAAAAATGCAAAATTTTGCATATTTTATTTCAAATTGTTTGACCAAACTGGGGGGTAATCAGATTAAGCATACTTTGCATAAATGAAAGAATTTTTTATTGTTACTCAATCAATTTAAATTCATTGAAGAACTTAATTACGGAAAGATTTAAGATATCAAAAAATCTCCAAACATAGATTCCCGATACAAGTGTCAGCCACACAAATAAATTTTCAAGCAACATGAGACATATATTACAGAACGATAATGTAATATATATTTTAACCAAAAGAGGAAAGGTTCAGGCTTGTAAAAATTATTTGTCACATGATTTTATTCGGAAAAATACGATTTATTAGTAGCACTTCTTAAAGTAAAATAAAATAAATAAAAACGATTTGTGCTAAATCAAACTAAGATCAAACCGTTTATTAGCGGCTGAATTATATAAGTACAGTATGTATTAAATCAAACGCAACGCACACATCACATTAATAGAAATAATACTTTTATTTAATTGATAAAAAATAATATAATATAATATAATATAATATAATATAATATAATAAATAAAATACACGCTGGTTATAACAAAAACACGCGCTAGTTATAACAAAAACACGCAAAAAACACACGCTGGCTATAACAATGTTAATTATTCTATAATTTCTTGAGAAACTACTTCAAACGAACAATCCGATCCTTCTTCTTCTTCTTGAAAAGAATCATCAAATTCTTCAATTTGATTTTCAAAAGCGGAAAATTGATGAATAATTGAATCTGATTGTTGATTTATATTTTGGATTTGTAAATTTGACAACTTTTTTTGTAATTGTTGATTTTCCATATCGATTTGCCGCAAATCATTTTGTAATTGTAAATTCTTTTGAAAATATTCATTAATTTGATCTTGTAAAGAAATACGAATGGATCTTTCCTCTTCAAAATCTTTTTCAAGTTGTTTATTTTTTTCTTCCAATTTATTCAACATTTTCCAAGGTTGAAATTTACAAGTAAAATATCCATCATCTTCAAAAGAAACGAATAAACAAAGTTTATCCTTAATTTTCTTTACACCACATTGACCTCTATTAAAAATTGAACAACCAATTTCTTCAACACTATCAGATAAATATTCTAAGCCTTTATCTATATCAGTATCACTAATTTCTAAATATTCTAATTTTTCAAGATTTTTTAATAATTCTAAAGAACCATAAAATTTATTATATTTCCTTTCTTTAAATTCATTATTTCCTATATCTAATCTTTTTAAATTAATAATTTTACTAAAAATATTTAAATCTTGATATAATAAATTATTACTATTTAAATTTAATATTTCTAATCTTTGATTATTTAATGGTAATTTAATTTCTTTAATCTTATTATTATCACAATTAATCTTATTAAGATTTAAACAATTAATTAAATTTAAATTAATTAATTTATTATATGAACAATATAATAATTCTAAATTATTTAAATTATTAATTTTTAATTCTTTTAATTTATTACCACAACAATTTAATTTTTCTAAATTTTTAAAATTATTTAAATTTAATTCAATTATTTGATTATTTTCACATTCTATTACTTTAATTTTAATTAATTTTTCTATTTTTAATATTTGAATTTTATTTGATGAACATTTTAATTTTTTTATATTAATACTATCATTCATATCAAGGTTTGTAATGGAATTTCTACTACAATCAAATTTTTTTAAATTTTTAAATCCTTCTAATTTTAAATTTCCTACAAGATATTCATTTTCTAATATATTGTAATTTTTACTAATATTTATTTCTGTTATATTACTTCTTATTTCTTTAGGATATTTTTTATCCAACCATTCTTGTGCTTGAACCATGATTTTTTGATTTATTATAAAAAAAAAAATTTTTTTTAAAAAAAAGAGGAAGTAAGGAAAGAAATTATCATAAGTATAAAAGAAAAGGAGAGGATAACGCAATAAATTTCCGATTGTAAATGAATATTCCCAGGATCATTATGTAAACAAAGTTAAGCAATGAAGTGTTTCCTTTTTCGAAATGAGTTTGTTGTGTAACAATGACAATCAACTTTTTTGATAAAAAAAAAGTGGTGACGAAAAAAAAAAACTCGTTATAATTATATGTTTATGCTGTTTATCAAAACAAAATTGTATTTTTCATTTTTCTCTTTCTTTTTTGTTATGTTTATATTTTAAAAAAAACGATTTAATTTTTGTGAAAAAAAAAAAAAAGATACTTTTTTTCTCTTTCTCTATATACAGAAATAATAATAATTATAATTAATTATAATAAATTTTTTTTTTTTTACTTAATATCCCCACGATAATAACGATAATAACGATAATAATAATTTTTTTTTTTTTACGAGCAAAAAGAAAAACTTTTATTACATTATAATAAACTTTGTTTATTAACTCTTGACAGTTAACAAAAAAAAACAACATGAGTAGTCCCGACTCTTCTAACACTTATTTACGTGATTTAGAAGATCGTATTTCAACCATGAGTAAACCTTACGACATATCTCGTAAAGGAAAAGCTTCTGTACCTGAAAAAACTTCCATTGTCGGACAAGACTATGATTCCGATGACGAAATTAATAATGAAAACATAAATGCGATATATCTTAAGAATAATTTATTACACGAAGAGTATGATTTTGAGGATTGTGACGAAGAAGAAAAAGAAACTTTACAATCTCATCCTTACGTCATGAGTCTTACCGAAGAATTAAATTCTTTAGAACGTGAATTGACTCTTTATAAACAGTCAAATGAACTTTTAAAAAGATCTAATGAAGAATTTAAAGAAAGATTGGACCTTTTGGAAACTGAAAAGGAGTTAGCTCAAGAAGAGATGCTCGCTCGTGAAGAAGAAAAACGCGATATGCCTTCTGATATTGTTCCAAAATTAGAAAAAGAACTTCAAGAATTACGTCGTGATGGTGAAGAACGAATAAATTCATATAAATCTCGTATTAGTAAGTTATCAGAAGATTATTCTTCTGTAGTAAATAATCGTCAAATATTTGAAGAGGAAATTCAAGAATTAAAAGATCAAGTTTCAAAGCTTACTTTAGAGAGAACAAAATTATCTGATCTAAATACAAAGTTAACGAGCAATTTCGACCGTTTATCGGTAGATTACAAACAATTAGAGTCTCTACATAATTCTCAAAAAGAGACGGATAATAAAAAAATTGATGATCTTGTGAAGGAAACAGGTGAACTTAGTGAGCAATTAGCTTCCGCTCGTGGTCAATGTGCTGAATGGAATGTAGAATATGAAACTGAAAATAAAAGATATGAATCTCGACTTAAAACATTAGGAGAAACAAACCGAAATTTGGAAAAACAAATTAGATTTCTTGAAAATCAGAAAAATGAATTACAATCTCGGAAAGATACTTTGAGTACTGAGAAAGAAAAATTAGTATATGAGTTAGAAGATATCACTAGTGATATTGATTTAACAACTAAAAAGATCAATTCAGCAAATGAACGTTTTGAAGAGCAAAAAGCTCAACTCTCTACGATTCGTTCTAATTGTTCAGAAGAGATGACAAGGTTGATCGAAGAGAATGAAATATTGAAAGCGGAAAGGGATAGCTTGGAATCTCAAGTTAAAGCAACAGAACAAGATGTAGATTCTCTTCTCACTCAACATGAAGAAATGGAACAGAAATTAACGTATATGGGCCAATATTTGCAAGAATTGAAAGATGTTTTTGGTGAAATTAGTGAATTAGAACCAAAAAGTAAGAGTTCTAGCGATGCTGTCAAAGCAAGAGAAATACTTTTATTTATTCGAAATGAGAGGGATAAACTTAAGGAAAATAATTCCAACCTTTCAAATGAAATTTTGGCGGCTAATGATAAAATCCAGAGGATTGAAATTCAATTGAATGAAATGAACGAACTTGTAAAAAATTTTGAATCACAGTCTAAATCAGTTCAAAACTCAAATAATCGTAATGGATCAGCAAGTACGGGATCAGAGGATGAAGAAAGACTCGTATTTTTAGAAAGTGAAGTTTTAGCACATCGAACTAAATGTGCTTCTCTTGAGGCTGAATTAACGGCTCAAAAAGATCAAGTTTCACAGTTAAACGAATTGAGACAGTCCTTTGATACTACAAAAAAATTATTAATGGATAGAGAGGCTGAAATTGCAGATCTTAAATCCAAGATTGATTTAAATGAGCTAGAGATGAAATCAAAAAATCTACAATTACAAAATGCTATTCAGGAAGTTCGTAATAGGGATCAAAATAATGATACTGCATCAGTCAGTACTATAAGTTCCGGTGGTAATTCATTGGTTTATCAATACGAACAAATGATTGAAGAAATGCAAACTAAACTCGACAAAGCCAATACTGAAAACGGAAAACTTAGGTATCAGCTTTCCGAAGCAGCACAGAAAGCATTAGATAGTGTTAAATCCGCTACAATCCAGGAGCTTCAGCTTAAAAACGATGAACTTAAACGAATTCTTAGGTCGAGAGAAGAGAAATTAATAAAAGAACAAAGCAAGTCTTTTTCAAAATCAGTTTTAACACGACCTGGTGAAAGAACTCGAGGTGAAATCGTTGAAGGCATTAGCGAATTGATGACATCTTCAATTTATTCTGATGATAAGGTATATGTTTTTGAATATTTTTTAATTAAACCAATTTTTTTGTTTTTAACAATTAAAATATTAATTAATGAATGTAGGTCATGGACATTAGTTTATCACAAGATTTTTCGTTATTGCGTAATGGTGAAATTTCTTTAAATCGTCGGTCGACTCTTACTCCTCGTAGATCAAGTATAAGATCCATCCAACCTGAAATGAAATCACTTAAAACCCAAATAGACAATCTAAATGAACAGTTAGAATCTAAGAATTTTGATCTCGAGAAGGCGTTATCTATGGCTCGTGATCTTTCTCAGAAACTTGAAGATGCTCGAAAAAAAATACATTTTATGGAAGAATGTGTACAAAACACAGATAAAACTATCGTATTGTTGAGAGATGAACTAATACGTAAACAACAGCATGTCGCCGATTTAGAAGCACAATTGCAAAATGGAAAATGTCCCCGATGTGGTGGTGTTAACTCTGATGATAGTACACGAGATACTCCAAATAACGTAATATCCAATCGTAGTGTCATGTAAGTATATTCATTATTAAATTATCGAATTTATTAATATATCAATTCTACAATTAACATAAATCCTTTTTCTGAATCTCGTAATAAAATAGGTTTGAAAGAGATATTGATGCGACTCTTAAGAATAATCTCCAGACTGTTGAATATATGGATGAACTTATACGAGTTATCGCGCAACAAAATAATTTATCTCACGGTAATAACAACCAAACAACAAATGATCCATCATCGATGCAAAATGTTCAATCCTTATTGGAAGGATTGCATCAACAAACTGCGGATATGCAAAAAGTTATGGAAGAAAATGCTAGTCATTTAAAACGTTTGGTAGAAGCAGCTCTTTCGAATTCACCTTCCAAGAAGCAAAGTCGACTCAACTCTCGATTAAGTAAAACTTCTAATGTTACAAACAATAACTCGAATGATACGGTTGAGGTTAAGCGTCAGGATTTACAAGCTATAGTTAAAGCTGGAAGTAGTATCATTAAATCTCCAACACAGTTTGTATCTCAGATTGAGAATTTCGCGTCCGCAATGTTAGATCAAGAACGTAACAAATCGGAAATGACAGATGGTATTCATTTATTTAAAGAATTGGCTCCGACATTAGAAAAATACGTGTCGAAATTTGCAACATTTTCTAAATTACATAAAGAATTATTAAAAGGTATTTATTATTGTCCTATTTTATTTTGAATTCATCTGATGAATATTAGTATTCAACTTTTCAAACTTCATTTTATTTTATAGATTTTACAGCCAGTCGTAAGCGTTTGGAAGATGGTAGTACTGAGACCAAAAATCAGATTAACGTCTTGATAACAAGCGGTCATGAACTGGCAACGGATAATTTACAATTATCCATGCAAATTAAAGAATTATTTTCGTTATTATCAAATTTGACAGACGAAGAACAAATTATTTCCAATAACAGTGCTTCCATTTTAGTCGTTCAAGAAATGGATAATCATCAAAGAGAAACAGAAAAACTACGAAGATTGGTTGCTGCTCAAGGTCAAGTTATCGCAGATTATGAGGCTAACCTTGGTTTATTTCAACAGAAAGATGAGCAAGTAAAAGCATTAAAGAATACTTTGTCTACTTTGACTAATTTGAAGAAAGTTGATAAGGGTAGTGTCGATCCTGATGTTAAAAATGATCTATTAACTAAATGTGGGGAACTTTGCAACCTTTGGCTACAAGAAGTTGAGACCAACTCAACTTTAAGAGAAATGGTTAAGGAACTTCAAGTATCTAGTTCAAGCAAAGAAAAAGAAATGAAATTACGAATAGAGAGTTTAATAACTCAAGTGAATAATTCATCACAGCAACTTCAAGATTTCAAGTTGCAAGCAGAAAAATTTGAGGAGAAATATCACCAAACTGAATCGGCCCTTAAGGAACAAGTCCAACAGTACGAAAAATTAAGAAAAGACTGGTCAGGTTTAGTTGAAACTCATCAAGCTGATCTGGAGGCTTTGAAACATCGTTGGACTAAAGAGCGTAAAACTCTACAAGAGGCCAATAAAAATATTAAGGTACAACAATTGGCAGAAATAGAAGCTGGTCATAATAAACTTCAAGAAGCATGGCAGAAAGAAAAGGAAACAATAGCTAAAAAGAATCGAGCATTAAAAGAGACTCATCAAAAAGAAATTAAAGACTTACAAAAGGTATAAAAATATGTGTTATTCGAATACCTTATTTGACAACTAAATTTTTATTTATTCAGGAAATCGAAAAATTAACCTCTAAAATCAAAGATTTGGATGCCGAATTGTCATCTGTCAGTGCTGAAAAAAAAACTTTGACATTAGAAAAGGCTACCTTAATCAAAGAGAGAACAGAATTGCAACGGAAAGTTGAAAATTTTGAAAAGGAGTCTGTTAGATACCAATCAAAACAAGCTTCATCTGCAGAGTTAAACAAACAAATACGTAACTTACAAAAAGGTAAAAGATTTTGATATGTAAAGATATCTATATTTTATATTAATATTTATTATACTATATTCAGAAAAGGAAGTGTCAGCCGAGAGAGCAAGTCAAAGAATAGCTGACCTTGAAGCAGCTCTTAAACAAGAACAGGAGTCGAAGGTTCAATTAAATAAGATAAAAAATAATGCTCTTAAAGAAATAACTATTTTGAAAAACCAAAACAGAGTCGCTAATGAGGTATTTGTGATATTTATAGGGTGTACGTTATCATTTATATCTAAACGCCTTTTTTATTATTATTTGCCTATAGATAAAAGATTCCTTAGAAGAAGAAATACGTGCTAAAATTGAACACATGAAAGCACTTGGAGTCGAAATAGAAAACGTAACCGAACAATTACAATCCGAACGTCGCGATCATCAGGAAAAGAATACACAATTATCTAATTACGAAGATCAACTGCAATCTGAGCGAGAACGCTATCGTGAACTTTCGGTCAAAATAGCTAAGTTGGAAAAACAAAAGTCAACAATAAACAGCAATGAACACTTCCAATTAGTGGAAGAAAATAGACAATTAAAAGACGATTTGCAAATACTTAATACACAGTTCAATGTTTTAAGAAAAGAAAAGTAGGTTTTAGATTAAAATGTTCTGTTTTTTTCGTTTGTTTGGATTTTAATCTCCTATGCTTTTAATAGAATGGATCAAGAAGCTAACGCTCAATGGGATGAAGAGGTAAAAAGGATTCATGACAATTTTAATTTGTTACAAATAATTGTTAAAAATTTATTTTTCGTATTTTTGATGTTTTGAACATAACTTGTAAAAAAGGTTGAAGATTATAAACAAAAGTATAGAGATGAAAAAAAACAGCACGTAGAGGATTGTAATCTTCTTCTTAAAGAAGTAAAATTTCTTAAAGCTAGATCTCATAGAGAAACCGGATTCCGAGCCGATTTATGTTACCAAAAAAGGTTCTTAATGATTTTAATGGGTGGCACTGAGTCATGGTAATATTATAAGTCGGCTATTTTTTTTTGTTTTTTTTTTTGTCTTTTTTATCTCTTTTTTATCTTTTTTTCACTTTTTTATCTCTTTTTTTTTAAAAAAACGTGTTTATTTATGAACATCCATCATCACTATATAATAGTGAACATGCTACATTACTATTGATACAGAATTCGTCGCGAATTAAATATATTCCACAATCTCTTATAAAGCTTAAGGGTGCCGTAAACGCTGTCATTGCTATTCAAAGAATGAGGTAAAGCTCCAACAATAACTTTTAATTACTTAATTTCACTAATAGTTTAGTCATTTTGGCTACTGGAAACTTTACTTAAAGCTTTAACTATTAGCATTTAGCTATTAAGCGCTATACATTCCCAGTAGATAAATAGCACCTTATACCGATATCGTACAGGTTTACTAAACACGATTTTTTTTCTTTTGTAGGATTCTAAAAAATAATTGGGAAAAGTTTAAGAATATAAAGAAAAGTATTCAACAGCAAAATCAACAAAGACATCATAACAAAAATGATTAACAAACAAATTATTTGAATTTATAGTTATGATTCATGTTTTCATTTTTTTCATTTTTGATGTTATGTTTAATTGTATTTATTTTTTAATGCATTTATATGAAACTAATTAACTTAGAAAAAACACAATATTTAATTATTTATAATATATATATATTGATTATCAAATGAAGTTATAAAAATTGTATCATTCAAACCTTATTTAAAAGTCTTTTTAAAATAATTTAGAAACTTTATTTTTTGAGAATGATGATTTAATTCAGCTACTAAATGTCGTATTGTACTAATGATATTAATGTATAAAGTGCATTTATATATAGTGCAGATATTGAAAAAAAAAAAATTCTAAAGAACGTTATGATGGATTATATATGCATGCAAGTGTGAAAAAAAATAAAAAAAAAAAAAAAAATTTGAATTTAATAACCTTATACTTGACCCCCCCCGTAATATAAATGTTATAAATTAAATTTTTTTTTTAAAAAAAAAAAGTTAAAAAAGTTGAATTAGGATACCATACTATCAAATGCGCCAACTCTTAATCTTAAATCAGGTTTACGTTCAATTGCCCTTTTAAGTCCCTCAATAGTAACATCATAATTATCTAAAGGATGAAAGGGTAATTGATTACTATGTGGATTAACGATTTCAAAACTATCAAGAGGGAATCTTCTGACAATTTTTTCTATTGAAGTATCATTAACAATTTTTGAAGAATTTGACACCACTAAAGTTAATTCCGTTAAATTTGGGCACGTACTCAATAATCTTAATAAACCCGATGAAGTAAATTTATTACCAGTTTTAAATGGATATGATTGTATATAAGAAAATGATTTTAATTTTGGTAATATTGGTAATATTGATATGTTTGATGAATTGTCTTTCGACGATGAAGAAAAATATGAGAATTGTATTATATTCTCATTATTACTTGTACTGGGCATATCATCATTGTCATATCCCTCTGGTGTTGTTATTGAATTTAACAAAGGCTTATCATCAAGATCACAATTTTTTATTGTTAATTTTTGTAATGTTTGAGCACTTCTTCCTTTAAGAATTGACTAAAGAAATAAAGAAAATTGTCAGTGATCATAATCTTTTTTTTTTTAAAAAAAAAACTTCTTCATCATAAATTGATACATACAAGAACAACAGAACTTGTTACTTGACGACACCAAATACTTAATTCAGTAAGGGAACATTTTTCAGCTACATTAACAATTCCATATCCATTAAAATATCTTGATTCCTAAAAAGATCAAAAGTTAATAAAAAGAGTAAATACTTTGTTTTTTTTAATGAAAAAGATATATAACTTACCAAAGTGAGGACTTTAAGATTAGGACAAAATTCTCCTGCAGAAAATGATAAAGTATCTCTCAAAAAAGGGGAAGAACCATGTAGAGCAACATGTTCCAAATGTTTTCCAATTTTAGCAAAAAAATTAGTCCACATAGTAGGTTCTTCACAATCTTTCCAATCTAATTCCAATATAAATGATAATAATCTCCAATTGACATCTATACTAGCTAATTGATATAATAAACTTGCTAGTTCGGCTGAATGGGTTTTATTTGGTGTACGTGGAGTTTTTGCTGTTATATACATTGTTCTAATATATCTTGCGTAGGGTAGTGTTTGATCTTTAGGATCTGTCGAGAGGATACGAACAAAAGAATATAGTTGACTAAAATATATAATTTTTACATCTCTCCAAAAAAATGGTACTGCATTACGAAAAAATTGTGTATTTACTAATAAACAACTATGAAGATGTTCTCCTAGATCATAGTATAATTGACGAAATACCTCGTACCATACATTGTCTGTTAAATAACCTGAAAATCGATTTTGTATTTGAGGTTGTTGAGGTTGTTGAGACGGTGAAATTGGTGGTGAAGTAGAAGGTGAAGGTGGTACCGAAGTTGAAACTGGTGGTGGTACAATTGTAAGTTTCTGATCTACTTTCTCTTGCTTCTGTTCAGTGGATCGCTCTTGATCCACTTGTTGTTCTTCTCGGTCCAATTGTTTTTGTGCCGAGTGTGAAGTCATTATTTATTATAAAATTCTCGTGCAGGATTTTTCTAATCTACCTAGATTGTTGTCTGTTTGGATTATATTTCTATTTCCAGCTTATCAAAGCTATATTTGATGCTATTTCCAAATATTCGTGTTAGTGAATTATATATATGTTAATAATGTACTAGTGTCATCGTTATTGAATAATTCTTCAAGTCTTTTGCGCAGTTTAACAGTATAAATTACGAGCATTAATACAACTTCTTGACGTCCCCTAATTGGTGGTCATTCATGCATAATGCAGAGTAGTACAGTTAGCGCGTGTTTTCAAGATCTTACTATATTTGGTTCAATATATAATTATATAATTAATTTTAAATTATGAAATAGTGACGTCACTGACGTGATAGGAAGACGCGCCTAACTCGTGTCAGAACATTTACTTTTTTTCTTTTCTTCTTTAAACGACCTTATTATTTCACAATGACAGATTTTCCAAGCTTCACTTATCATGTTAAACCACTTCTTAGTGACCTTATCAATAATGTTACGAACTTTAATGAATGGGTTACAGTGCTAAAGACTAAAGACTTTAGAAGCTTGATTTTTTCAGTAAAAAACGCTTATGTATACTCCGATCCACTTACGTCAGCGATTATTTTATGTCTTGCTTTTGCTTTGTGGGTTTGGATCTTAAGTACTATCACCAGAAACTTTTCTCAGGTATTTATGAGAGCGAGGTGGTTTGATGGGCAATATTTTAAAATTTTAAATTTTATGTACATAATTATTTTTTTCCGGTTAAAATAAAATTGTTCTTTTTTATATTAATTGACAAACTTCCTTATTTAAATAAGGTTGATAGACTTTGGAGTATTCTTCCTGTTATTTTCACGTGGCATTTTATTCTTCATGGATGTTGGAAATCACCATCAATAAGTTTACCAAATGAAAGTATTTTTAACTCTTGTAATTTGAATGCACGTGGTGTCATACTTTGCTTGCTTACTACAATATGGGGAGCACGCTTAACTTATAATTACGCACGTAAAGGTGGTTATAAATGGGAAAGTGAAGACTATAGGTAATATTCAAATTGACTTTTTTAAACTAATAAAAAAGGGTATTTCGCTCATTTTCTTTTCTCGATTGCGATCGTAGATGGTCAATTGTAAAATACCGTATCCATTGGATTATATTTGAAATTCTAAATATAATTTTTATATCGTTATACCAATGTTTTCTTCTATTGGCTATGACATTCCCGTCTTACGCTGTTTGGTATTCTGCCTCTACTTCATCATTAAATTCGTGGGATTTATTTGCTAGTATATTGTTTATCGGATTCCTTATAGGAGAAATTATTTCCGATAATCAACAATGGAGATTTCAAAGTGAAAAATATAAATTAATCGCCAAAGCCAATGAAAATTTAAAAAGGACAGCGATTTTTGAAGGGGATTATTCTTTTGGATTTATTACTCGTGGTCTATTCCGTTATTCAAGGTAGTATTTAAATTTTTTTAGTTAAAAAAGTGTCAAAATGGATGAAAAACTTTAAAAGTTTAAATTCATATAAATTTATTTACTTTTTAAGACATCCAAATTACTTTTGTGAAATGGGAATTTGGTGGAGTTATTACATATTTTCTATCGCTGCCGCTTCTTCTAAATCACAATGGATATTAAATTGGACGATGATTGGAACCTTGTGTTTGACTATACTATTTCAAATTACTACTCATTTAACTGAAACTATTTCTAGAAAGAAATACCCGATGTATGAATTGTATAAAAAAAATACCAGTAGATTGATTCCTTGGTTTCCTGGTAAAAATATTACTAAGAAGAAAAAATAGGCCATTATTTGCCACTTTGATGCTATTTTAGGATATACTAAATATGCTATAACATTACTAAAAAAAAAAGAAAGATCGTAAATAATTTTATTTTACGTTACAAGATTATTGTATTATTAGCTTAAATGATTTTAATTATAATACAATAATAACATAATGCTTTCAGTAATAACTATTACTATTACTCCTTAAAAAAGAGTGCTTTATATTAATAAGTTCATTATAACTATTAAGGAAATTGTAACATTAATAAGAAAATCAAACAATCTTTTGTATTATATAATTTTTTTTTTAATCCGGTTAGTATCTTTTTATTATTCTTAACAAAAATAAAAATTCTTTTCATTTTATTATTTGTTATTGTTTAAAGAAGTATGATAAGCCCAATTTAAGAAACGTAACATAGCAATCATAGAATAATGTGTACGTGGTGATGATACAAAATGATATCCATGATGTGCTCCCTAAATTGAGACAGTACCCGCGAAAATAAACCAATCAATTATCGGTCCCAGAAATAATAAAATACAAATAAATTTACTTACCGGAAGTTCTATTGAAACAAGCTTAGAGTTAGGTGCACTATTACGAAATGTTTTTACAAATTCTCTACAACTCTTTATATTTATTAATTGGTCATTATCTCCACTACACAAAAAGAAATTTTTTTTTTAACAAAAAAATTCTTTGTCCAACCTATCCATTTAAAAATATACTTACTGAATTATCAAAAAAGGTACAAATTCTTCATTAAGATTACCCTTTCTTTCTACTAAAACTTCAGGAGAAGCATTTTCTAACATTTCCCGAATACCATCCTCGCTCATATTACTGGGATTTTTACCACAAATTTCCAATGAAAACCATTCAGGGTTAAAAGCTTTATGTTTATTTGTAACATCATAAATACCATTAATACCAATACAAGCTTGTACTTTAGTATCAATGTATTCAAATTCTGGTTGATAAAGTTTATCGTTAGCAGTAAGAGCCATCAAAGCAGCCAAATGGCCGCCAGCCGAATCACCCGATACAGCAACAAAATTTGGATCTCCTCCATACGAAACAATATTTTTTTTAATCCACCTTAATGCTCTTTTACAATCTATTAAACAAGCGGGATAAGGATTTTTTGGTGCTAAACGATAATTAATTGAACAAACTATCCAATTATTACTTGATAAATACCATGGTTGAGGAAATGGTATTAATTTATCCATTGACATCCAATTACCACCATGTATAAATAACATTACTGGAAGAGGATCTTTTTTTTGTGAATATTTTGGTACATAAATATCTAATTTTAAGTAAAATTCATTTTCTTTACCAACTTGTCGTAATTCTTCTTGTGTTCCATATGTAACTTTTGATATACATACGTAAAGGGATTAAAAGAAAATTAGATTAATTTAATTCTTTATAATTATGAAAATAGTCCTTTTTTTTAAAAAAAAAATTATACACACTATCTCTGAATACTTTTATGTTTAATGGGATGTGTAGTGGTGGCATAACACAAAGCCAAAATTTCGATCTAAGGTTCGATCACGCTTATTATTAAAAAGATATATTTTTAAAAGTAATTTCTAAAAAGATTACTTACGATGTGATACTAGGTAATTCGGGACCGTACCGTTCGAATTCACGAGTTTGATCGAGTATAATTTGGCGAGTTTTATAATTATTATAAAAATTATATAATAATATTGACATAGTGAATATATCTAAGGTGAGCATAAACACTTGTATTAACGATGATTTAACTATTTGATCGAAGGAAGAAAAGAGGATTTTTAAAAAGTTAGGTATAAAAAAAATATATATATATAATTATTATATGCTTTTATGTACCAATTGGAATGGAGAACCAAACATCCATAATAGCGATAGCAAACCACATCCAAACTTTAAATAAGATAACATACAAAGGGAACTCTGTAAAAATAGTTCCAATTGTAGTTGTAATACAAGCAGACCAAAAATTCCGAGTTTTAGGAGGCCATTGAGCCAAGTCAGTAAGGAACGCTAATAAAGAATTTATTAAAATATAAATTGTCCACACACTAAATTTCAATAATGATGACATATTGAAAATCTAGTTTATAAAGTAACGTCCTTAGAAGTTTGGGTTAATTTATAAAGAATGAAGTTTTTTTTTTTAAAAAAAAAAATGTTAATCAAAATAACAGAAACCACATGGAAAATTCATCCAAATGATCTAAAACAAACATTATGAAATTTCAACATGGTTTTCATAAATAATTTCTTTCAAACATGTGAAAATTTAATTCAAATATCTTATACATATTAAGTAATTTAAAACTAAAAAAAAATTATCCTTAGATTACATAATAAACTTTAAATAATTATTTTTATTATATTAGGGAATTATTTTTATCTGTAATATTTGTAAACAATGCAACAAAATCACATTTTTTTTTTATCTTAGATCGATTAGATGATGAATTACTATATATATGTATTTCATTTTTTTTTTTATTAAGGATTTTAGGACTCCTTAAAAATGTCAAAAGCAAATAAGCAAATAAAGAACTACTTTATTTCCTTTAAATGTCTATGAATGTGATAATGTAATTATGTAATTCAATACAAAAAAAAAAAAAAAAAAATTACATATTTCATTAGGATATTCGACTTTTTTTTCCTAATTTCCATTTATGTTAGTATTTAGTAACTCTTCGAATTCCCTAGTTCTATTTTTTGTAAAATTATCTTAAGGCACTATAATTTTTATTATTACCGTAGACGTTGTAAATATTATCTCGTGACTGAATTTTATGTTAAAATGACCAATTAAATGAAGTCACGCGGGTGAAAAAATGACGGTGACACTAGGAAGTGTATAAAAATGTAATTTTTTTGAAAAAAAATTCTTTTTGAATAAAAAATGACTGAACACAAACGGAAAAAGGTAATAAAATAAATTCAAACTTTGTTTTTTATTTATCTTTGACTTATCGCTTCAATTTTTGTTAATACTAAATATAGAACTCACAAAATATTAAGCATACTAAACAAAAAAAAATTCGGTCAAATACGAAAAAATTATATACTGTTAGTATTGCGCTTCCAGGTTCTATAATAGATAATGCTCAATCGATTGAATTAAAAACTTATTTGGCAGGACAGGTAACGTTATTGACTCCTCAAAGTTGATTATGTTAATTTAATATCTAAAAAAGAATTTTTTATTTTTTTTATTTGTTAAAAGTTGGCCCGATCATTTGCCATCTTTAATGTAGATGAAATAGTAATATTCAATGAATTAGGAATGCAAAAAAGTTCTCAATCTCAAATTGATTCGCACACAAAAAATAAACGAGAAGAAGGAATATCTTCAGATCCAAATGTATTTTTGGCTAGAATATTGCAATATTTAGAAACACCTCAGTTAGTAACATTTTTTTTTTTTTTTGTAAAAAATATCTTAAATTTTAATTAATCTTTTTCTTAGATATTTGCGGAAAGAACTTTTTCCCGTACACCAAGATCTTACATACGCAGGTATGTAAATGGTAATGTTCTTACAAAAATTGTAAATTAACTTTTTCCTTTATAATAGGGTTATTGAATCCATTAGATTGTCCTCATCATGTTCGTAAAGAAGAAAAAAGCTCATTTCGTGAAGGAGTTATAATCAACAAAAAATCAGGTGGTGAAACATCCTTAGTAAATGCTGGACTCTCTAAGGCAATTATACTTTTAAAATCAAACCTTGTCATTATCTAGAATTACTGACGCTTTTTTTTGTAAATTTAGCATGTAATAATCGATAAATCAATTAAACCAGGTGTACGTGTAACTTTAGATATGGGAAATTATGAAACATCAAAAAACGGTAATAATTTCTTCGCATCTTATCTAGTTTATTTCTACACAATTAATTGAACAATTTTTCCTTTTAGATAATCAATATATAGAAGCTAAAGTCATATCACCAAAAGTCCCAAAACAACACGGGCTGTATTGGGGTTATAATATTAGAATAGCAGATTCTATATCAAAAGTGTTTACTGAATGTTCTTATCCTGTAAGGAACAAAGAAATTGCTAACGTTCAAAATTTCTAATTAGTTAATTAAATATTAAACTCTTTTCAAAGGATGGTTATGATGTAGCTATAGGAACATCTGAACGCGGAAAAGTTGTAGATGATATAATAGATGACTTACCGGAATTTAAGTAAATAATGATTCAAAACAATTGTCATGGAATTACTCTTATTTGAAAAAGGATTGACACGCTCTTGATTATTTCTTTAGTCATTTGCTGATCGTCTTTGGCGGACTAGGAGGTATAGAAGCGGCAATCGACGTTGATGAAGATTTAAAATGTAGTGGTGAAGAAGCTGAAGCATTATTTGATTTGTGGGTAAATACTTGTCCTAATCAAGGAAGTAGAACGATAAGAACAGAAGTAAGGATAATTTAAAAGAAATTTTGCAAAAAGATTATAGATTGGTTGATTGCATTTCTTTTTAGGAAGCCGTGTTGATCACAATGTCAGCCTTAAGGGTTGCTATTAATATAAAAGGTAGAAAAGGAAATTAATGCATTTATAATGATTTATCATGTTATTAAAAAGATTTATGAGATGATTCAAATGATATAAAATTATCAAATTTAATCACTAGTTAATATTTATTGTAATTAATTGTGATGCAATAATATAAAACTTAAAAAATGCATAGAATTTACCTTATTTATTTATTTTAAATGAAATGATTTTATCTTATATTATCAGTTACATAAAAAAAATTATTTTAATTTGAAGAAATCTTATCTAAATGGGCCTGCAATTTAAGATTATATTTTTCCAATAAGCGAACATCTTTACTAGTAAAAACAATAAAAAAAAAAATAAGCAAATTAAATGGATTTCTTTTTTAACATTAAACTATAATTAGATAGGATTTTTAATAAAAAAGTATTGTAAAACATTACAGCTGGATACTGGATGATTGTCACCTTACTGGAATTAGAGTAGAATTTTTAAGTAAAATTAAAATGAAACTCTGCCCATTAATATTTGCTAATACTGGTATGGTGAAAATCACCTGCAGTGAGATTTAGCAATGCCCTTTTAATTAAAGTTGAAAAATTTTATTTTGGAATTTACTTAATAAGATTTTATTTATTTATATAAAAATCCACTTTTATATGTAAAACTTAAATTTCATCCTTATTCCATAAAAAGATACTTTTTATACTAATTATTTAATTTTAATCAGAATTAAAATAAGTTATATGATATAATAAAAAAAATCCAAAAAAAAATTTTGGGAATTTTTGAACTAAGATTTATATAATCTTATAAGTTATAAAATAAATATATTTTAGCCTGCTCTTTAAGTTTACTTAAAGAGTAAAAGTGAATTTTAAATAGTATTTTAACTTTACTTATAAATAAACAAATTTTACTAATTATATTCAAAAAATCTTATTTGATAGTCTAAGTAAATTTGCAAAGTAGGCAAAAATACATTTATTATAAATAATTTGAAAGGTTATATATGTGGTAAAAATTTTATTTGGAATATAAATTCTTTTAATAGTTATATTACTTATATAATTGAAAAATGATATTTAAACCTATTTTTAATATTTTAAATAAACTTGTAAAACAGGTAAAAATACATATATTATATACAAAATACAGAATTTGAATATTATATAAGGATTTTGCCTACTACTAATAAATATCACCATAGAAAATTTCAACTTTTATATGAAATCTTACCTTAGGATTTGCTTAAATTTTATTGATTAATTAGCTAAAAAGGAAAAAAATCATTATAATATAACATAAAATTTCCTTTTATAGTAGGATTTTACCAAATTTTATATATAAACCTTACTTTAGACTTGAAAATGACCTATCTTAAAGATAGGTAGAATTCTATCATACAAAATACATTTATTCTTATTTATTTTTAAAAAAATATTTTTATTATAAATCCTATTACAAAAAATTCATTAATAAAATAGTTATTAAATCATAAAAAAATGGTATTTGTAAAAAAAAAAAATTCAAATATATACATATAAATAAATTTAGCTAACAAATATAATAAAAAAAAGTCTACAAAAAAAAATTTGTGTAAAATTTTTTTGTTTAAAGGTAAATAATTAAATAAAATAGTAATTACTATTTTTTTCATAAAATTAAATTTGTTAAAAATAGAAAATAAAAAAAATCTTATTTAACAAACTATATTTTTTATGAAAATAATAATAATAAATATATCATAATTATTGTTTTTTTTTTACAATTATATATATATTATTTTTTTTTTATTTTATATAATTTAAATATTTAAGTACGTCCAGGTATTGAAATATATTCCTATAAATTGTAAATTTAATTAGTATTTAAATAAGCAAAAATGGAAAAAAAGTGTAAATATAATAAATTTACTTTAAAATGAAAATTAGGATTTTCTTGTGCAAAAGGATGCTGTAAAAGTTGTTCTGCAGTTGGCCGATTATTTGGTTCTCTTTAATAAATATAAATAATTAAATATATTATTAATAAATAAAGTATTTTTAACATAAATTTTAAACTTACATTATAAAGCATTGATCTAAAAAGTTTCTAGCATCAGATGACATTATAATGTCTTCTCTTATTGGCGGTGCTTTTTTCTCACTTCCAAGCTATAAATTATATATAATTACAATATTAAATTAGAAAAAAAATCAATAAATTTAATATTTTTAATAATATACTAACTTTAAACATAGCAGCAAGATCTGTTAAATTATTCCAAGGTCTTTCACCAGCAAACATTTCAAGTACAACACAACCAAGACTCCTACAAATACAAGGATATTAAAAACATTATATACTTCCATTTTATATGTAATAATATTAAATAATACAAAACTTTACCATATATCAACTTTAGCACTATATCCTTTAGTAGAATTAAATACTTCTGGTGCCATCCAAAAGATAGTACCTTGCAATGACATATTTGAACTATGATCATAAGCAAGATGCTCTAATTAAAAAGTTAAAAGTAAATAAGTAAATTAATAAATAGGAAACTCATATATTTTTTTAAAGTTAATAAATAGGATACTCGTGTATATTTTTTTTTTAAAAAAAAAATTAATAGGATACTCTTATATATATATGTATACTTTTAAACTAACACTCATACTTTTTTTTTTAAAAAAAAAATACATACCACTCTTTTTTGATATTCCAAAATCAGAAATCTTGCAATATCCTTCTTCATCAACAAGTATATTATCTGCTTTAATATCCTAAAAAATAAAGGAGAATTAAATATACTAAATTCATATATTATAAACCAATAAGGTAAAAATGACATTTACTCTGTGTAATATTCCTCTATTATGTAAGTATTGCAATCCTAATAAAATCTGCCGTGTGAATGACCTTACAACAGGTTCTTTAAATGCGCCATAAATCCTCAGACAGGTACCAATAGATCCGCCATTAACATATTCAAGAAAGATATTAATGGCTTCATCAGTTTTTTCAAACCCTATGAATTAAATCATAAAGTTAAATACTTGTTATGCATACAAAATAAAAATAAACGCAATGATATACGACTAACCAATATATTGGACAATATGTTCATGATCTAGATCTTTCAGAATTTCCATTTCATCGGTGAAAGATTTGACCTTTATTTATTATAAAAAAAATTAGATAAGAGTATTATAAATTGATGTAGCAAAAGCTTTTTATATACCAAATTTTGTTGTCTTTCGTTCAACCGGTCCGATTTTGTCTTTGGCAATTCAATTTGTTTAACTGCCATTATTTCGGATGAATTCACATTCATAGCAAGGAACACTTTCCCAAAAGTTCCTTTACCAATTAGTTCACCTTTTGCCCATGTTATTACGGCTTTTTTAAAAAAAAATAAATAAATAAATTAATTAATTAATAGTAAAATATATCAACAAAACTCGATAAAATTTATTATATAAAGATACGAACGTTTTCTTTCTGTGGAAACACATTCTCCAGGAGGAACATCTGGAGGAGAGGGTTTTTTATGTGAAGGAACAAGAACAATTTTTTTATCCCATAATTTAGTAGTAGGTTTTCTAGTTAGCTTTTGTGGCACTCTGATTGCATCACTAAAAGCTTCAATTGCACTAACAACTCCAACTGCTAGCTTTTTGGTTCTTTCTTTTCTTTCTTTCTTTTCACGTTGTTCGCGTTCATGTGCTTCACGAGCAGCAGCGCGGATAGATTTTCCTCTTTGAATTTTCCCTCCAGTTTTTACTGTAGGCGCGCTTGGTGATTCCTCGTTTATATTTGGTTGCTGGACGGAATCTACAATAGGTTTATCAAGATCATGACCGGGAAAGTATTGTTCTAATTGTTCAAACAAATCTTCAGCCGTAGGACGGACTACCCATGATTCGGTAACACCTCTACGCAGTGATACTGTACGTGCTAAACCGTTTTTTGGTTTTTGTGTTGGGGATGCACTTTTATTATTTGATTTGATTCCTTCAGACGGAGATATTGAATTACTATTTCCTGTTTCATTTATGACATCATTAGATTTCATACTTTCTACATCACGCTCTTTATTATCATTATCATTAATATTATCAGGAAGATTATTATTTCGATTATCTGAGCTAAAACTTTTAGTTAAATCTGTAGTTTCATCATTACGCATAATGAGTGAATTTATTGATTGTCCACTATTTGGTGGTGATTTTTGGTTTTGAGGTCGAGAATCTTCGGCTGCTGCTGCTACTTCTTTATTCTTCTCTTCAGAATTCGATTCACTTGAAATTGGCTCTTGGGCCCAAAAATCTTCATCACCTTCACTATCTTCTGACGTATAACTTGAAGACTTAGGTGGTATAGGCACATTTTCATCATCTTCAATACTAGTCTTATCAAGAGATTTTCTTAATGGATCAATGGAATTTATTAAACTAGAAGTACGAGGAGGAAGCTCATTATCATTAATATGTGACAAATTATCGGTTTGTGAAGGTTTTGAGGATTCTTTCCAAGAAGATCCTTCATTTGAAGTATTTTTATCTTTAAATGATTCTGCTGTTTCAGCCCAAAGAGAGCCCTCATCATTAAGAGAAGAAATTGTGTTTTGGGTAGAAGGTTTAGGTTCTTCAGCCCAAAATGATTCTTCTTCCTTTTTTGATTGAGATGACAATGTAATTTTTGGCCATAATGGGGGTTCATCATCATCATCTGGAAACAGAGCCTTAGTAGACCCTTGAACTATATGCCGATTAAACTCTTTTCCCGGTTGCGAGAATAATTGAGGTTCCCTTAAGGGAAGATCAGGCTCGGATACCATCGCATGCATAGGATGCTGATAATGTTCTGATTCTTGATTATTAATTGAAAGATTTTGAGGGAGGGGTAAATGAGGTTGTGATATGCTGTTATGATTCATGTACATTCCGTGTATTGACATTAAGGATTTCTGTGTTACAATATTAGGTTTTGGTGGTATTGGTGGTGGAGGCGGACTTCGGGTATTATTATCTGGATTTCTTATAATACTTTCTCGACTCGGAGGACGTCTCGTATTCATCATACCGTTCGCAGGTTGTAAAACAACTGGATGTTTTGATGAAGGAGGTGGCCTAGATTTTAAAGGAGCGTTATTAAGAGAATAATCAACATCACCTACACGGTGTTGTGGTGATGATGAATTTGAGTAGTTAAGATTTTCCCTATCATGACGACGGTGATTTGAATTGGGAGGCGTTCGATAATGTGTTTTATGATCTAACGAATACGCATGTGATATTTGATAAGATACATCCTTAGGTTCTCTAAATTTACTAAAATCCTGTGATTCTTCTGTTAAATGACTAAGACCTTCAGCTTTCCAACGTTCTAGAATTATAGGATTAGATCCGCCAGCAATATTATAATACTTTCTTTCATCATTGTTATTATTGAATGGTAATGAATGATTTGACTCCGGTGAAACATGTGGTGGTGACATTTCTGGAGGGGTCGTACGTCTCAATATTTTTGATTTATTTGACTGGTCTCCACCAGAAATTATTTTACCTTGATTATGAATTTGTCCATAATAAGGATCTGACAATTGTTTTCGCATAATTAACAGTTTTAATGACCCACGAACATCGGCTTTCTTACATTTTTGGATCAATGTCTCATCATCTATCGTGGGGCCTAAAAAAAATTTTTTTAGTTTTTTTTTTTTAGTTTAAAATACGACAAAAACACATGTAAAGTAACACACCAATTTCTTTTTGTCCAATCTCAGTCAAATGAAATGAACAATGTTCTCTCTCAATTTGAGGGATTTCCAATTGAGAAAAAATTGTTTCCTTAATTGTAGAAGGATCTTCTCGCCCACTAAGATCGATCACACGGAAAGTTTTATTATCAAAAGTCACTTGAATATTTTTTGTAGTCTCCCCGTGCTATTAAGCATATAATAAGAAAAAATATATCAGCCAAGGAGGTAAATTAATTAAAATCATCACATTAAACTTTAGACTATGAACTTCTTACTATTTTAAGAGATGAATTAGGACCTCCTTTAGTTTTCCTATTAGAATTAGGAGAAAGAGGGCTTGTAATATCTTCTGATGTTTGTTTCTGTATTACAGAAGGATTATTATGAACTGATGATTTTGCCCATTTATCATTATTATTCATGGGAAGAGCAGCAGTATTTTCATTAGAAGAATCTGTTTCTTTTATTGAAGAAACTATTGTAGAATTTGATGAATTATTACTCTTAGTTTGCCAGCCAATTGAAGAATGTCTTGGACCTATAACTGGACTTGTTATAGGGCCTTTAACGCTACGTAAATCAGGAAAGCTTGTTGATAATTTTAAAGATTTTTGTTTCGATATTTGTTCTGTTGGTGAAGGCACTGACTGAATAGTTGGAGTTGTCGGAGAATTTTGTTCATTAATAGAACTGGATAATGATAATTGTCCTCCTGAATGCGGACTTTGTACATCAGGTTGATTACCCTAAATAAAGTTATCATCAAGATTAGAATAATGATAAGATCATAAAAAAGAATTATGAATACATAATTATTTTAAACCTTATTAGAAAATGATTGTCGCTTTGGCCTTACATCACCAATCTTTCTAATTGCATTTATTAATCTATAACGATTAGAATCACCACTTTCTACGATATTCTTAATTGTTTTAAATTTACCAAGAGCAAAAAATTGTTCTCCAATTAAATTATTCTCTAAATATAATGAAATCCATTAATAAATAAAACGTCTATATATATATATATAATTAATAATTTGAATAATTTGGAAAAATAAAAAATTTTAATACCAATAAACATTGTTTTATATTCACTAAAAGAGTTATCATCAAGCCATTCTAGAACTCTATCCAATGTCCATGCGGAAGGTTCAATTTCTCCATCAAAGGAAGCGGATCTACTTCGATCATGAGTATGGCCGGTTATGTGGTCTCTACGAGTTAATGAGGCAGCTGCACTAGTTGGACTGCTAACATTAGACCCGTCAGCATTTGCGCTTACAGGGGAAGGTGGAGAATGATGTCGTCCTGAGGAAGTAGCCTCATTTGTTATTAGATCTGTGTCAATTTCAGCAGGGAAAATACTTTGTCGCTGTAAAGAGGAAGTTGGCAAAAGTCCTAACTGACTGTAAACTCCAGGCATATCTTGTAGCAAATAACTACCAGAAGAATGCATACTAGACACTGAAGATGAACGTGAACGTGGTTCAGTTATAGGGAAATGACCATTTGAAGGTTTTCCGGTTAAAATAGGAGAAGTAGGATTTTTTTTTTGACCATTATTAGACGTTGAGTCGTTCATATTATTTATTATAGGTTGAACATTTCCGTCTGAAGGCCTTCTTACGCCCATACTAGAAGTCACATTAGTGCCAACTGAAGGACGTCTCTGATTATTTACCGACAGCATGCTGAGGCATGAGTAAATTATCAGTGTTTAGCTTAGTTTTTATGATATTACAATCTCACGTGAATATAAATTACCAGACCCATCACGGCATAAGTCACTGGTGGCACAAAGTGATCATCGATCAGTTAATTGTGTTTAATATTCTGCATTTATTGTAAAAGACATGTAGATAATAATAGTTGAATTTTTATTTGTGTGAAAGGAACATAGATCCGATTTGTTGGCAAATATTTTGTCTTCCTGCCATCTGAGTGATGACATAAAATCTTTTGAAACATCAATGTCTTTATTTATCATTATAAAATATATATACCGTATTATTTTTATTATTTAATGCTACATACAATTAATATTTTACATATTAACTCTATTCAATAGGGAAATTTTTAGAAACCATAATTAAAATGTTTGTAATTGTTAATGGTATACCTCCCAAAAAATAACAATTTTAAAATTATACTTGGATAACGTTATCTATTATAAAAAAATTTTTGTTAAGTTTACAAATTCTCTCGCTTTCCGTCTTCCTTCTTCAGACATTCGCTCACCGGATATTAAACAGCTATGTAAAGTTGTTTTTTTAGCAGATCTCATTTCTTTAACGTATTCAATTACAGCACCAACATGATCATCGGTTATATGAGAAGAATGTAAATCCAATTGTTTTATTGAAGATTTACATTCTTTTAACAGTGTCTTTAAATATTCAGGAGAAATAATCCATTGTCCTTTCAGGTTTAATGATGACAAAGTATTTGGCCATAATTGATTCGTTTTTGTAAAGAAATATTCAATATTCGAATCACCGTAACAAATTAAAGTTGCTTTTTCCAATCTTTCATTATTCTTTAAAAATTCCAAAAATTCTTCAATGTCACCTTCACCCATTTGTATTTTTAAATCCTTAATATTCCTACATAATCTAAGAGCTTTTACTAATTTATGAGAGGATATAGTGCAATTTCCAGTTCTTGGCAATAAAACTTGTTCCAAACTATTATGACAATTTTCAATCAATGCGGCTACATCATCAGGACATACCCAATACCGAGGAGATTCTATATAATTAGTATAAAATCCAACATATTTTAAACGTGGAAATTTTGCATTGGTAAAAGAATTCATTTTATCTCCAATATATATACAATGAATAAATTGTATATATTCTAGATTTTCAAAATCTGCTAATGCTTCCATAGAATTACAATGATGAAAATTGCAATATTCGAATTGAATCGTTGTTAAAAATTTTGATTGAGATTTAAGTGCACATAGGGTATCCGATAATACAACTTGATACTTTGTTTGGTAATCCCAAGTGTATTTAAATTTTTTTAATTTTTTTTGAGCTCTTATTAGAACTCCTAAAGCTTTGACTTCCATATCATGATCAACACCTCCAACTTCTAACGTTTCAATAAATTCTGATACTTGAGAAATTGCTCTAAAAATTTCACTCTTGTTATTGTGTTTGCTAACACAATGAAAGCTTTTTAAACGAGAAAAACAATTAACAGATCCGGTTAAAAACGGTAACAAAGGTGTAGGAGTTTCGTAGGGTATGTCTGACAATGAAATTATATCGAAAGTTGAGCATTGATTCATAAATAGTTTAAATAATTGTTCCGTAATAAGAATCTTCAAGAAAGTTGTCTGTTGTTCATCTCCAAGATTTCCGATAACATTAGAAAACCAATCAGAGACTCCGTTATAAATATCCGAAAATTTCAATTCCCTCAAGAAAGATGGATAATCAAATATTGGTGAAGAAATTCCCTGTATTATGTTACTTGGTAATATCACTCCATTATTGCATAGATATTGTTTTGACTTCCTATTAAGACACGTGAGATAAACTTGTATTATTTTAGTAGATTCAGTCGACAAACCATTTGAGAGTTTGAAAGGGCTTTTCCATAAAATGGGGGTGGCCACCTTACACCAACTTCTGTTGACTAAAAGACATGAATAAAGTGAACCTTTTGTTTCAAGATATTCAAAAATTTCTCGTAAACATTCTGGTGGTAAACTTGTAACAGTATTTCTATTAAAAGAAAAATAACGTTCAAAAACAACTGATGGTATCGGTGGTGATTGTGACTGTTTTAAACAAGAAAGAGCTGATCCCATTTTCTTGAAAAAATCTTTTCTAAAAAAAAAAAGAAGAGAAGGAATGAAAAAGAATCAAAATCGAAATTTGGTGGTTATGCGTCCCACTTTAAATTGTTTCAGTTCATTCACGTGATCAATTTATCGAGTATTCACTGTCCAATCAACTGTCAGTCGGTCATATCGATATTCCGACTGATAACGGATAAGTGATAACTGATAAATAAATAATAAAAAAAAAAATTTCATTTGAAATTATAATATGACAGTTACTAAGCCGGAGTTTTCAGCTTCACAAAATGAATCCACTAAACAAAAAGAATTTAATAATGCACAAAATACATCTCCGGTTCCATTTTTTACTCTATGGGATTATTTCAAAGATGAATTAACAGCATCTGAATTTGATACTTTACAAGAACTTAAAAGAGAAAGGGTGACCAATTTTCTTGGTATTCCATGGTCAATTGAAAAACTCATGATTTTCGGATTTTTCATTTGTTTAGATTCTTTTTTATATACACTCACCATTCTCCCTTTACGTGTAATATTTTCTTTTTATTCATTAATCACGAACATTGTGTTAGTTTTTAATAACGAAAATAGCAATCAACGGAGATATAGTATACTAAATTTATCACAGAAATGTGATTTACTTAAAGGTTTACTTATAATTTTGGTTTGTACAGTACTTCAAAATGTAGATGCATCACGAATATATCATATAATCCGTGGACAATCTGTTATTAAATTATACGTTATCTTTAACGTTCTTGAAATTTTTGATCGACTTTGTTGTTCTTTTGGTGGAGATATCCTTGATTCTCTATTTTCTAAATCAACACTTGGGAAAAGAAAGGATGATTCTGACAATAGTAATAATAATCCAAATTGGAGAACAATTAAATTTTTCATTTTGGCATTAGTTTATATCCTTACACATTCAATAGTTTTATTTTATCAATCCATTACTCTTAACGTAGCAATCAACTCTTACTCAAATGCTTTATTGACTTTATTATTATCAAATCAATTCATTGAAATTAAAGGATCTGTGTTTAAAAGGTTCGAAAAAGAGAATTTATTTCAACTAAGTTGTGCTGATATAGTTGAACGGTTCCAATTGGCCATTTTTTTATCAGTGATAACTGTTCGTAACTTGATTGAATTGTCGGGATCTCCACCTTCACCATTTTCCATATTACCCGCATCATTCATTCCATTATTTCCGGCAATGACTACTGTTGAGACATTAATGACTCCAGTATTATTTGTATTGTTGTCTGAATTGTTGGTTGATTGGTTAAAACATGCATTTATTACAAAATTTAATCATATTCGAACGAGTATCTATGATAGATACATCGACGTACTATCAAAGGATCTAGTAATTGGGAATCCAACGAGAAATTCTGATGGAATGAATAACAATTTTAGACCACAAAAAATTGTTGATCAGTCACCAATGGTTTCTCGTCGGATCGGATTTGCTGCATTCCCATTGACATGTTTTACGATTAGTATGACTTTACAAACTGTTTCAATGATTTATGATTTGATACAAGATATGGAAGATGATCCAAAAAATATGCCAATTGTTAATGTTGCTACACAACCTCCTATTGTATGGATTTTATGCGGGATTTTAGCGTATGTTATGTTGATATTATTAAAATTACTAGTTGGAATAAATTTACTTGGATTTGCTCATAGAAGATATGCTAGTATGGAAACGCGTGAAGTAGAAGAGAGAGCGCAAGCTAAAAAATTTGAAGAACATGTTCTTGCAGAAAAGGAAGAAAGAGAAACTAAAAGTCAAATCCTTGAAAATTCAAATGACAATCTAAAAAAACCAGAAGTAACGTTGGATAATATTGACCGATATACATTATTTAAAAGCCGTATTCCTTGAAATTTTGGAAGTGATTTATTCGCACATTATAAGTTAATTGAGTTCATTTTTCAAAGTGATGTTGATAGACGACGAGTGTGGTTGCAAAACATATGTTGAAATAAATAATTAAGCGTCTAAATTTAATTTTAATAAAATTTGATCGATTTTTTCCAAACTTGAATTGTATTCTGTTTCCCAAGCGGTAATGTCCTCATCTTCTCGTACTTTACCACTTTTTTTATCAATATCTTCTTCCAATACACTATTTTTTTTAGATAACCAATATCTTAAATCATCGACTAAAGGGATAGTATCAGTTTCTTGTCTTTTTTGAATAGAATGAGCAGATTCATAAATTAAATCCAAAAATCTTTGATCTTCTAAAACTTCACTTAAATGTTCAGCAAACCAACGAGAACACCAGCGTTCTAATCTCTCAATATTCAAGTCAATAGCCGTACGCATAAGTACGTAAATATCTTCGAGTGGTTCGGATGAAGATGTTAATACAATAGATGCAAGGGATTTCAGTTTATCAAGTAAAAACATATCAGCCTTTATTAATACTTCATATGCCGCTGAATCCGGTATATCACACTTGTCTGTATATATAAACTCTAGAATTAAAGCAAATATTCCAGGAGAAAGATCAGAAACTGTAACTATAGGTTGTTTCATTATTGATTTAGCAAATGGCCCATTAAACATGGCATTGAAATATTCACTGCGTCCAGTGAAAACTGCTTTATGACAGGGGAGAATTTCATCTTCCACTCTAATACAAACATCATGTTGAGCAAATTGTTGAGGTCCTATGAATTTTGGTTCTGTATTGTTACATCCGACTCCATTTATTCCACTTTGTATGCTACAACCTTTGTCTGAATAATCGTAAAAATATTGTTTTCCTCCTAGTATGCCATTTTTAAGGAAATTAGTAAAATCCTGCTGAATCTGTTGAAGTTCCATTTTATTCCGTTCCTGAACATTTTTAACATTTTTTACGTCTTCATATCGTTTAACTAAATTATCTAGACGGACATAATTACATAATTGTATCATGTTATTCATTAAATCATCTGATATCGAAACAACTTCCCCAGTATAAAGATATCTCAACATTTCACGAAAACATATTGGATGAATTTGTATCTCCCGAATTTCAATTATTTTACATGAACGCCAAATCGTCTGAAAATTACTTGCAAAGAATGTTGATCGAGCGTATAGAACAAATCTATGAGCCGGAATTTCTACAGGTTTGGCTAAATCGGCTGAGACAAAAAATTTGAAAGTAACATCACTAAAAGTTTCAAAAGGTCGTTCTAACAGTTGGGAAAAGAATTTACGATAAGGCAAAATTTCGTCAACTGCTTTAGTATACTTATAACTTGATAAAAGTTGTCGTATTTTTAATGTCAATGCTCCATATATGCAACTAAAAATAAATAATTCGGTAAATTAAAGAGAAGTTTTTTAGATATATTGGTAGTAGGCTTACCGTTCCCCTTCAAAAGTATTTCGCTCACATCGTGCTCCATTTTCAAGTAAGAATTTCACAACTAATATTCCAGAAAATGTGAGTTTAATTCGCAACAAAGTGGAATGTAAAGTATAACTAACTTACTATCATAATGTCCACTAAAAATAAAATTTAAAGGTTATTACTTTGTCCTTTAACAGGTATAAATCAGCTAACTATAATATTACATATATTTACCATAGACAAGCGAGAAATAGGGGAGAACACTGCCAAAAATCGGTTCTATTAATTGGCGTTGCAAAATTTCTAACCAAGCTTAATATGACAATTGATTAAATAAAGAACCAATTTAGCAATGAAACTTGCAGTTAAATGAAGAGGATGTAGCTAGTAAGCTTTAATAACCTTTCAACTCGTTCTAAATCACCACTACGACAAGCTTTAAGCAAATCTTGGAAATTTTTATCGTCTTCTCCCTCTAAACGATTTGATCCACTTTTTAAATTAATCTCGGAGAATTTCATTTTATTAAAAAATGATCCATTTCAGCACTTCTTTACTAGTGAACAACGCTTTTTTTGGCCAGAATTATCAATATCATGTGATAATTTAATAACATTAGTAACTATTGTGATTTTATTTCTTATGAGAAAACTTAACCTGGGGGGGTTCAGGCTTCTTATCCTAGACCTGGGGGTCCAGACCCAGTGACACCGACAAAAATTTCGCAGTCACGTGATTGGCCTGCATTACGGCGTTATGCACTAACATGTGAAAATAAACAGTGACGAATAAGGGGTGACGAATATGTTTTTTACCTACTCGAAAAAAACCAAGTCCCTCAGATAAATATAAAAAGTGGAAACGCGGTGGGGTGTGACGGTTGTGAAGAATAAATTGCAGTCACGTGACTGTAAAATTTTTGTCAGTGCAGGATGTTAACGGTTCGGTCCATCCGGTTTTCGGTCCAAAAACTGGTGGTTTGAGTACAAAACCGAATCGTTATAGGTTTAGAACCAGAGTTTGAACTGAAGTTTAGACCGAAGTTTAGACCGAAGTTTAGACCAGATATTTATAGTATAGTATTTTATACAAAATTGTGTAATGCAGATCATGAATTTAAATATATCGTACGTCAAAAAATTTTTTATTATAAGAAAAAAAATTACCAACAAAATTTCACATAATGTAAAAAAAAGAAAAAAAAAAAAAGACATATTGCAAATATTGATTCAATTTTCCATTCTTTCTTTTTCTGATATCCAATTTTTCATGCATATAATTGCCCTTGCCATTTCAGGATCTAACCTATTTCTAGTTTTTGAAATAGTTAATCCTGAAATTGAAAATGCCCTTTCTGATAGAACCGACGTTGCTTGGATTGTTAAATAATCCTTAGCTATTTGAGATAGTACTGGATAATCCTTTTCATAAGTTTTCCACCAAATTAAAGAACCTGTATTACTATCTACTGGAGAATTTAAATATCGATCTAATTCATCATGCGATACTTCTTGACGAATATTATTTGGATTAAGTAAATTAAGGAAATAATCACGAGATGATCGTGCTGGTGCTGATGGTATGGTTTGATTATTTAAGGGTAAATATGACAAATATAATTCTTATAATTTACTAATAATTTCAGTTATATCATTATGACTAAATAATGTGGTTTTGTAGCGTGAATCTAATATTGAAGAAGTAATGGAAGATTGATTCAAATA
>QZLH01000431.1:2813-14094 GCA_003833135.1 Oehlia diaphana | reverse complement strand
GATAATTATCTGAATTTAACTCTATTTTCTCGATCGATAATATACAATTCATTGTTTGGCATCTTGAGAAATCCAACATTTCTATCAATTGCACTAATATTAATTACTTCAAATGCACCAAGATCCTGGAACTTTAATGGACCATGTCCAGAAGGCCGAGGATTTCGCACCCATTGCACATATGCTAACATGGACCAGCAACCATTATATTGGTGTGAAAAGAAATATTGTACCTCTCCAAAAAACTCCCTTTCTTCCAGAATGATTGGTGCATTTGGGCGATGAGCATTTTTATCAACCAAAAGCTTTACCTAAAAGTGGCTAATATTAAAATGATAAATTCTTGGAAAAATCATTAGTACTAATGATATACATACAGCAATACAGAAATTTTTACGAGCAACATCACCCTTGCGATTTGATAGTTTTGAATTAATAATCAGTCCATACTTTGTTCGAAACTTCCCATACTTCTGTATGGAATCTGTGATTGGCTAAGCAAATGTTAGAGAACTAAAGTATTTAAAGATTAAAATTGGAACATCATAGTAATTCATAAACTCACCATAAGTTGGTCTGCAGGCTTATTCAATACTGTTACATAATAAGCTCTAAGGCGTTGTAACTCAGTTCTATTCATACAATACTTGCGTGATAGTGAGTACAACTCTTCTTCAATTGTACTAAGTTCTCTCAACTTGTTTCCAAAAACTTTCTGGTTCACTTCAGCTTTGTACTGAAGATGTGAGAATTGGGTCCATATAGTAATTTGGTTTCGAAGGTTTGTATAGGGATGTTGCTTGGAATGCACTAATGGCACTAGCATCCCACATAATCTCTCCATGGGGTACTGCCAAGTTGCCCATGCAGGCCCAGTATTACGAATGGAGGTAGAAATATGCAGTAAATAATGATAAGAAATTAGTGCTGCTGAAAATCGTCTGGAATCATCCTGAATATACTCTCTAATAAAATTAAATTATATTTATTAAGTTAAATAAAGAATTTATTGCAATAACTATTTATGAAATATACCTTTCATAATGTGTAACAAATTCACGAAATAATCTATCTATTTCTGTCAATTCTGATATACTAATATTTTTTTTAAGACAAAGCTTTACAGCATGTACGAATTTTGCCCATCCATTTAAATACCTAAAAATATTAAAATTTAAATTAATAGTAAATATTACTTGGTAACATTATATATATATGTTGCAAGCAAATTTACCTTTCAGGAAGATAATTCTGTAAGAGTGGAAGTGAATACAGTATCACCCAATTTGTCCAATCCTCTGCTTTGAATCCTGCAAAATGTTTTTGAATGTCAATAGGTGGACGGCCAAAATCAAGAGGCATGTTCTTTTGATTTTTTTCCATTATAGTTCCAATTTCATTCCAAATACTTTTAGAAAGTACACATTCAGAGGCAAAATCTTTTTTAAAAAAAGTACCAAACCAATGGCGAAGCATTGCTGGTGCAATGTTTTCAAATAATCCATGCATAATATCGATGGGAAATGAAGCTGGGAACTCAATTGACTTAAGTTCCAAAAGAATGCTTCGACCTTTTACACCTACAAAAACAACAAATAAATGAATAACAAATTTTATTCAATTTATAAACAATTTATATCTCACCTCTCTTTTGCACTTCTTGTCTATATAAAGTTCCATTTACATGTTCTATGGCCATAACATCTTGAATATAACCTTCATGTGTTCGTAATGGAAGATTTTCAGGATCATACCTCCTATTAGCAGATTTGTGTGGAAAATATACATGTCGATTTTCTTGACAATACACTCCATTAATAGTGCAAAATCGACAAGCCTTATATGAGTTATGACCTGTTGTACACATAACTTTAGCAAGTGCTGGAATGTCACCAGACAAACTCAGAATATGTGCATGAAGGGTAAATGTACTTTCTGTTAAACCATCAAAACATTGAACACCTTCTATACTCATTATTATAATAATTGAATTATAAGTATTATATATTATAGGTTTATTTATAATCTAAACATATCTGACATATGCTAATAAATATTAATTAAATACCTTGTAATTGTTTTAATTCATCAACTAGTGGTTGTAAAAAAGAATTAAAATTTTTTGGTTCTTTTGGTCCTGGAATAAGTGCAGAAATCATCAAATTTTCACGTTTGACACGCACATCAGGTGGTAGATTTGCATTTATCAAAAGAATAACCCAGCAGTCATTTCTTTTTTGACGGAAAATCTGGTATCCATCAGTAGATGCTATTAGGGCAATATCCCGACTGTCTGAGAAAAATCCAGAAGAAACTAGAGTTTTATAACGAAAACCATCAAATACATCACTTATTTGATTACCAATTGTATACTCATTTGTTGAGGTGTAAGTATGTCGATAGCGAAGAGTCTCAGAACGAGCTTTGTCCTTATATTGTGCTCTAAGTGTATTAATAAGTGACCAATAAGAAGCATTTTTTCGAGCAACTTGGCTAGATTTATAACGAAATTCCCCACAATATGGGCAATGATCTTCATTAATAAATTCGCCTGTAAATGCTACACATGAGTTGATGCAACAATTTACAAGAGTTGGTTCTAATGGGACAATATTTCCAAGAAGTTTTCGAAGTTTAAAAAGAGATACTTTAGAAATTTCAAAAACTTTAAGAATTTCATTAAATGCAGCTTCTGGGATATTATATTTGTCTTTAATTTTAAGAAGCCGTAAACCTTTAATTAAATCTTCTGAAATTTCTCCATTATATTCCTTATTATTTTCTTCTTCTTCATTATTCCCTTTATCATCTCCTTCATTATTATTATTATTATTATCACCTTCATCATTATCATCATCATTATCATCATCCCCATCATATTCATCATCATTATCCTTTTCATTTTCTTCATATTCTAATACTTCAATTTGATCTTCATCATCACTAGAAGATCGTTCAGATATGATTTCTTCATTTCTATCACTCATCATATTTTCAAAAAAATCTATATTAATATCTTCACCATGATTATAATTTGAAATTTCTTCTGTAGTATTAGTAGGCAATAGCATTACTGTAGATGGTGATACTGCTGAAGTAGTCTGAGAAATGGGAGTAGTTATATGACGCTGTAATGTAGGCATGCCTGCTGGGTTGGCCCAAGTTTTTTTTTGTTTTATTATATGCCTTGCACGAGTTGCCTTGCTTACTGATTTTCCTTGGCCATTTGACTCTTGAAGACACCAAATACAGGTGCATAGAACTTGTTTAACCATATTAAAAATTATTAATAATATTAAAAATAATCAGAGTTTTGAATTTTTATATAATTATTAATTTTCATATAACTGACTAATTCCATATATTTAAAAAAAAATATTATCAAAATAATTAATGCTTATACAATATAATAGTAGTATTAAATATTGACTTTATTATAATTTCGCGTATCAATTATTAATCTTTCATATAGTTTTATATTATAAATATTAAACTATTTATACTTTCAAATTTGTAAGACGCGTATAATTATTAAACTATTATTTATAAATATTAAACTATTTATACTTTCAAATTTGTAAAACGCGTATCAATTATCATATACTTTTCACTATAAATACAACTCAAACTTTTATTTAATTAAACACTCAACTCTTCTTTTCTTTAATAATAAATATTTTAAAATTTCTTTTAAAAGATGTCACAAAGTACTAATCATGCTATTGATATTTGTGAACTTAGTTATGAAGAACGCAAACAACTATTTCTTGCATTATTGGAAGATATATCTCTTATTAATGTTTTAAGTTCTGAAAAGCGTCATAAATTATATACAGAGCTAATAACCATTGAGCCTTCACTTGCGGGATCATCTCTAGATGCACGTAGTGCTATGCATGGCACTACTAATGAACAGGTATACTTTGTTTACAAATAATTTCTTGAATTACTAATTAGTAATAACAATTATATACAGTTTCCGAAAGGAACTGTGATGAATCCAATCAAAATTCAGGAATATAGAGAATATAAGCAAATTCAAAAGCAAAATAAAAAAGAGTTCCAATGGCATGAATTCTTGAAACTTGATAAGCAGCAATACTTAAACTTTAGGGTAAATATACTACAGTTTAAGTGTTTGCCTAAAAATTATTAATTTTATATAATTACTATTACAGAATGATCTTCGAAATCGTGCAGCCTCTAGACTTACTCGTGGTGAACCAATGTCCCATCAGCAAAAGGGGATAGTTGAAGAGATTATTAAAGATGTAAGTATATAAATTCATATTTTTAGTGAAGATATAAAAATAAATATAAAAATAAATAATATTTATTATTTTATTACAGTTCAAAGAAGCAAACCCAACATTTCCAGTTTCCGAAGCTAACTTTATATTTCGTGAATGGCTTGCTTTGTACTGTAATAGTACTGGTATGTGCTTTATTACAAAAATTTTTGTATTTTTTTTAAATAATTTTTACTTAATTTTATTATAGTTGACCAAGCCAAAAAAAAGAAAATTGCTGATGCAAAAGAACATGGTCTTCCACTACCGCAGCCAAAAAAGAAAAATATCAAACCACCTAATAATAAGAAGCGTAATATGAGTGATTCTATTACTGGTAGCTTGCAAGCTTCTGGAAGTACTTCAAGTATTATTTTTATAATTATACCATAGTAATTTATATTAATATTAATATATATTTTACCAACTCCCATCTCCAAAGCTAATGCGCCAGGTACTGAGGATCCACCATCTCCCACTCCAGGTGAAGTTAATACTTCTGAAACTGAGGACAATGCTCTCCATATTACGCCTGTTATGGATAAAATTGCAGAAACTTCTAGTAAGGCAGAAATTTTATTTTTTTTCAAATAAATATAGTTATATTTATTATGTTTTCCAATTTTATAGATAAAAAAAGAAAAAGGAAATCTTCACAAACCCCAGTAAAAACTCCAAAAACTTCACGAATAACAAGATCTTCTAGCAAGAAAACTGATTAGTAAAGTAGGGAGAAATCCTGAAATTGTATCTTGGAAATTTATCAGTTTTTTATCCGAAATTTATCCATTTTATATCAATAAATTCTCTTTGAATTTATCAGTTTTTTATTAATTTTTTATCAGTTTTACGTAATAAATTATTCTATGAATTTGTCAGTTTTTTATTAAGTTTTTATCAGTTTTATACAATAAATTATTCTATGAATTTATCAGTTTTTTATTAGTTTATTATCCATTTTATATCAATAAATTCTCTTTGAATTTATCAGTTTTTTATTAGTTTTTTATCAGTTTTACGTAATAAATTATTCTATGAATTTGTCAGTTTTTTATTAGTTATTATCAGTGTTATTAATTAAATCTATTCAATAAAATTTCAGTTTTTTTATAGATAATTTCAGTAAAATTTCCGTATAAATTCCGCAAATATGAGACCTTTACTGAATAAACACGGAATTGTCTATTTAATAATAAAAACGGAATAAAAACGGAATAAAAAAACGGATCAAAATTTTTTATAGGGTAATATTCGTCAATATGATAATTTATCTGCCTTCTTTAAAGAGTATTACCATTTTAACTAAAATAGTTCTTAGACGTTCTTTGTTGGAAGTGAGATAAACAAAGAAAATAATTAAAGAATAAAATAATTAAAGAAATATAGTAAGGTATTTATATACTGTATATAAAAAAAATTTTTAACAGTAATACATTTCAAATATGTATTTTTTGTAATTATCCATCATATTAGTTATGACTGTGTACTGTTATCAATATATAATATATCAATCAAAGTCATATTACATGTTCTTTGTTAATTATATGAGTCAATATTTTACCATACAGTTAGTATTTGTGATAAGTATGACTCAAATTGACATATAGACGTCAAAGTCTATTATAGTCAATCATAGTCAATATGAAAAGTAAACATTAATATACAATAATAATTTGTCACAAATAGATATATAAAAAAAAATTACTATGGTAATTGAGTAAAAATGATTTTGTTAACAAAAGTTCATGCAGAGAAAATGATGTTGATTTACTCTCTAGTGAAATTTTATTATCATCAATATAATATATTATAACTGAAAAAGGTTTTATTTAATTATTCACATCATTCAAAAAAATTCCTTCCATAACTGTTGATCATTTTTAGTTTATTTCCTGACAAAAAAATAGTGATTATGCCCTTTAATAAAGAAAAAAGATTTTAGATTATTATTAAAAATGCATTAAGTTTGCAAAAAAAATTGTCAATTTATTAAATAAAAAAATTAAAAAAATCTTGAATAGTTGTAAATATATTAAATATATTAATTTTACAAAAGAAATTTGTCTGATTTAATAAAAATTCTAATGCTATTTTATGATCAATTGTCAGCTGACTTTCAATGTAAAAATTACTAAAAGTTATTTCTTTTATTGTCATTTTCAAAAATATTGACTAAATCTGATTTTGCAATTATGTTAATATGTGATTTTTTGTATTGAATATATAAATCACAAATTTTAATATTTTTATACCATGCATGAGTTCAAGATTTAGATGGCTGATACACTACTTGAATTTTTACAATTTATTGTCATATTTATATCATTATTAACAGTTAAGCAAAAATCGAATTTTTAGTATTTTTATATTAGGTTTTTAATGAATTGACAAATTCTACCCATAAAACATCATAGCGACATTTTCAACATATTTTTTGTATGAATTCTATACAAGTATAATTTTATTATTATTGTAGTAATATATAAAGATTAAATTAAACCTATTCTTGATTGCTTTACTCTACTCATAAAAGGTCTCTGCATCTGAAATTATTTTTCTAGCAACAAATCAAATATATCCTTCAGGGTTACTTGCTTATGTTTCTTTATTTATTGCATGTGATTCTTAATAAAATTTTTTGTATACTTAGTATAATGAAGTTTGCTATTTATCACCACTGGTGGCCAGGCAGGCCAGCATTGGTGACACATGATTAAAATTAACCAATAGTATTAATGTAACTAATTTAATTATTTTATTTAACATGATTATGTAATTTACACGGCTAAAAATTGCGTACATCTTTAATTTTTGAGAATACCCCAGTCAAATAAATAATAATGAATGAGTGATAGGGAATAAGAAAGAACAATAAAGAACACAAAGAGTAATAAGAAACAATTGTATGAAATGGTAATGAAAAAAGAATAATAGGAGACGAAATAACAATGAAAAGACCAGTATCGAATGAAATGATGATGAAAAGCAATATAGAAAGAAATTGTGATAAATGGGATGAAATGGGGATAGAAAAAACAATAGGACGAAATGATGATAGAAAAAACAATATAGGACGAAATGGTGATGAAGGGAATGGAAGACGAAGTGATAATGATGAAGTGATATAAATGAAATGGTAATAGAAAAGTACAATAGGAGACGATTCAGACGAAATAGTAATAAAAAGAAACAGTATATATGGGATGAAAGAAGATGAAAAGCAACATAGAATGGTGGTATAAAAAATGATAGGAGACAAAATGGTAATTAAAGGGACGGCAAAGATTGAAATGATGATGAAAAAGTGATATAGAACGAATGGTGATAGAAGTAATGATATAAAATGAAATGGTGATAGAAATAATGATATAAAACGAAATGGTGGATGAAAGGAATGAATGATAATGATAAAGTGATCTAGAACAAAATTGTGATGAAAAATATAATAAGTAATCTAATAAAATAAACATTTCACAACGTTTTTAAATAGAAATAGAAATTAAATTTAATAAAAAAGATTTTGCAAACTTTTTTTTAACCAAAAATATTGCGAAAGTGGTCAGTGGTTAGATCGGTCAAACGGTCGGTCAAAGGTCAGTCAGTAAGTCAAAGGTTCTTGACCGGTTATGACCGACCGATGACTGACTATGACCGACTGTTGCCATCTCTAATCCCACCTCCATTTCAAAATTCCTTTATTATTTGAGAATATGGGAAAATCAATTTCTAATATTTTAATATTTTTAATTTATGAACTCTTAAAATGCATACTGTAGAAATGTGTAATCTCTATCTAAAATATTAAACATGACATCAAATTTTTGTAATTAACTAAGAAAGATTCTCAATAACAAAAGTACTATATTCTCTATAAACTTATTATGCATCTTTTAACTTACATAATTATAACAATTGATTGATAAAATACTTTATTTTTTGATAAAAAAAAAAGGAAGTTTGTATAAAGAATTGTATTTGTTGCAATTTGATAAGCAATTCGCATATTATCATTAAACTATACGTAAAATAAATCATTTTTTTTTTATTAATTATATGAAATAGTAAAAAAAAATTTTCTTGATTAATTAGCTGTGATAAATATTTTGATATTTTCCATGAATGTGTAACAGTAACTACCAAATTTACAATATTAATGTGCTACAATTTATATTTCTAAAAATAAAAGAAATTCACAAATAAAGATAACAATATGGTACAAGATTTTTGGAGAAAAAAAATTTATTTAAATCTATAATTGTAACTGACCAAAAAATCTAAAAGCAAATAGGACAGTAATAGGATTATATGAATTCTTTCAATGCTATCAAGTCATCTGGTTAAATCATATTTAGTTATAAAATATATTAGAATTCTTAAAATTACTCTTGCTTGAAAGACTTGATAAAATTGCAAGAAAATGTTACTCACAAATTAATAAATGTTAATTAGATTTTGATAATGGATTTTTGGTTGGTTAAATTGAGTCCTGTTATTTGAAATTGATAGAAAGTAAAATTGATAACAAAAATAACATTATAATATTTTAATTTAGATGGTAATAATAGAGTTAATGGAAGGATGGTGGCTTGAAAGATATTCCTAATAAAGTAAAGCATTTATGAGTAATAATGGATTATACCTAAAAAATATTTCCAGACTTTTGGATGTATAACAAAAGACTTAAGAAATCTAATGAACTGGTTGTTCCAGTTAGTTTGTCATTGATGATAAAGATGCCATTATATTATAAACTATATAGTAATAAATGTAAGAATCCATCAGAAATTATGCTAAATATCGAATAGTAATCTTTATTTACATAAAAATAGTCTTAAGAACAAAAATACTAGTAAATTCATATATATAGCAGCATAAATAAAAATGTACAAAAATATAAAAATAAAATAAAATAGAAATACTAATTTATAAATATGCTTCTTAGTTATTTTAGCCATTGATTTCATTCAATATTATTTTCTTCATCTTGATAAATTTCATTTAGTTCTAAAAATAAATAAATAAATAAAATCAGTTAGAAAATGTTAAAAAATTACAAATAAATGATAAACTTACCTGATTCATTTAATTGAACATCTAAACATTCTGAAACTATATATTTTATAAATATTATTTGACCATTAATAAACATAAATACAATAATTTATAATAATGATAATTAAAAGAGATACTTACTTGGATTTGTTGGTTGAATATCACAATTAGCATCTAATAAGAAAAAAATAAAATAAAATTATTAATATAAATGGATTTTCATAATAACTAAAAGAAGTAAATTAAATTACCTGAATTAAATTGTAAAGATGATAAGTCTGAAGAATTTACTGGTTTTGGAAGATTCTTAAAATTTAAAGCTCTACTAGTATAAATTGCTTGTGAATATGTTTGGATGTTTTTGGATTTATCTTTGCTTTGTCTGTTTTTTCTATTTTCAAATTTTTTTCTTCCAATAATATCACATTTTTTTATTTGAAAATAAATTTCACTATTTTCATCATAAATAATCTCTTCATTCCATTTTTTTAATATATGATATAATTCTTTAGTGGTTGGTCTATTTTCCATTTTAGCATCCCAACATTTTATTATTAAATTTGCAAGTAATTTTGGAACATCTTTAGAAATTTTTGGTCTAAATCCTTTACATATTTTAATAACTAAAAATTCATCATAAAGAATATTATTAAAAGGAATTTCTTCAGAAAGAAACTCATTCATTATTATTCCAAAAGAGTAAATATCTGCTGATTTCGTATATTGATGACCACGCAAAACTTCTGGTGCCATATAAGGTATTACTCCATAAATTCCTTTAACTAATTGCTTTTTATTTGCTGGTTGACACATTCCTAAATCACTTATATATGGATCATCATTTTTATTAAATAATATATTGCCAGAGTGAAAATCTTTATGAACATGTCCAGCATTATGAACATCTAAAAGTCCTCTTGCAATTTGTTGTAATTTATTGACTTTTGATCCATAGTCTATATAATTTTCAGATATATTTAAATAATTTCTCAAATCTCCTTTTTTACAATATTTCAAAACCATCATATACTCTTTCGTATTTGGATCCTGAGTTATTCCAAAACATCGAACAATATCATAAAGATAAATCTGAAGATAAGATTTAATCTAATTGACAAAAAGAAAATTTTTCAATAAATGAATGCAAGTAACAAATGTTAAATATAAGATAAAGTAAATTTAAATTACCTCATTTAAAAAATCTGTACTTATATCAGAAGAATTATTCAAACTTTTCAATGCATATTTATAATTAACTACCCTATGCCATTTCTGTTCTTCAATATTCCAATATTGAATATGACCTTCAAGTCTTTCAGCAGAGTAAATTTTACTAAAACTACCTTCTGCAATAAAAGTAATATTTTGAAAATTTTCATAAGGAATCCATTCAAGACAATTTCTATAATATACAGCATTAAGTTGTGACTGTTGTATAAATTCATCAATATCTTTATTTCCACTAGTCCAATTTTTAAAGTTTTCCTTAAACCTTTTAGCATTACAAGGTTGACACCATCTTCGTCCTGTACCAGGTTCATTACATTCTCCACATATTCCATACACTTGTTTTCTTTTTTCTAAATCATTCATATAAACTATTTTTTCGTCATCATCTTTTAATTCGGTAGTAGAAATTTTAGCATGATACTGTTGAATATCAAAAAATTATCATTTTTAAAAATATAAATTCAACATTTCTCTAATTATTAATGATAAAGTGAATTTATTTATATTACCTGATATTTATAATTCTTGGTATCAATATATTTCCATAAATTCTTTGGCTTTTCTTTCATACTAATTAATTTAAATAATATCAGATATAAATAATAATTTTATATTTAATCTCAATTATATTATAATAAAAAAAAAAAAAAAAAAAAAAAAAAAAAAAAAAAAAAAAAAAAAAAAAAAAAAAAAAAAAAAAAAAAAAAAAA